>OX335788.1:11325364-11494143 GCA_946896805.1 Scutellaria galericulata
TAGCGCATAGGCCACTTTTTCTATCTCGGTATATCGTGTTTCTGCTCCCTGAAATACTTTACTGACGAAGTATACTGGGAACTGATCCTTGCCTTCTTCTCTTACAAGAACCGAACTGACAGATTCTTTGCCAATTGCCAAGTATACCACCAGCGGACCTCCTTGAATCGGCTGCTTCAATAGCGGAAGTGAAGAAATGAAAACTTTTAAATCGTCAAACGCCTTCTGACATTGTTCGTCCCAGCCGAACTGACTACTTCTTCTGAGGACTTTGAAGAAAGGCAATCTTTTGTCCGCCAACCTTGATATAAACCTGTTTAGAGCAACAACCTGACCAGTTAAAACTTGCACCTCTTTTATAGTTCGAGGAGGAGACATATCTTGGATAGCTCAGATCTTGCTTGGATTAACTTTGATTCCCCTCTCAGTAACCATATACCCCAGAAATTTCCCTGTTTTTACTCCGAACGAGCACTTTGATGGATTCAAGTGCATCTCATACCTTCGAATAGTCGTCATAGTTTCTCTTAAGTCTGTTGCATGAATGTTCATTCGCCTTAACACTTTTCACCAACATGTCATCCACATAAGCTTCCATATTACGACCTAATTGATGCTTGAATATCTTGTCCACCATCATTTGATAAGTAGCTCCTGCATTCTTTAAACCAAACGGCATCACTGTGTAACAGTATGTTCCAGATGAAGTGATAAAAGTAACATTGGGTTTATCTTCTAGGTGCAACAAAATCTGATGATACCCCTGTGCAGCATCCATCATACTGAGCAGTTCGCATCCAGCGGTCGAGTCCACCAACTTATCAATCCGAGGAAGTGGGTAATAATCCTTGGGACAAGCTTTGTTCAGATCCCGGAAATCAATGCATATGCGCCATTTGTTCCCAGGTTTAGGCACCAGTACCATATTAGCTAACCATCGAGGATATTCAACCTTCTGGATATGCCCTATCTCCAGCAACTTTTCAACTTCCTTTTCTATGATCTCATTCTGTTGTTCTCCAAAATGCCTCAACTTTTGCTTAACTGGTCGAGCTTCAGGCTTAATGTTTAATTAGTGAACTGCTACATCTGGATTCATACCCCTTATATCTTCTGGTTTCCATGCAAACAGATCCACATTTTCCTTTAAAAACTCTGTTATTTCCCTTCGGGTTTGTTTGGATAGGTGACTACCGAGACGAACTACATGCCCAGGTTGCTCTGGAATTAACTCTATACTCATCAGCTCCTCCTCTTCGAACTCAGATGTATTCGCCTCTCGCCCTTTCTTCCGACTGTAATCCCTTTCTTTATCAGCTTCATTTCTCTGTTCGGCCTTACGTTTTTAGGATTCTGACTGGCGAACTGCGGCAACATAACAATGTCGAGCTGTATACTGATTGTCATGGACTACTCCCACTCCTACCGTCCGTTCTTCCTCATTTTCTACTGGGAACTTCATCATCAAATGAACAGATGAGATAATAGTTGCATAAGTACTCAATGAAGGACGTCCTAAAATCACGTTGTACTGTGAAGATGCATCCACCAATAAAAAAGTTATTGTCTTATTCTGCCTCCATTCCCCTTCTCCTAAAACCATGGGCGATGATACCTTGCCAAATATTGTCACAGCTTCTCCCGAAAACCCATAAAGAGAAGTTTCCACCGATTTTACTTCGACTGACGATCTCATCTTCCTAAAACAGTCCATGAACATGATGTCCACCGAACTGCCTGTATCCACGAATATCCTCTCAACGTTAAAACCCTCAATCTCAGCCGCAATCACCATAGCATCGAACTGTGGACTCTGGATGACTACTTTGTCCTGAGCTCCAAACTTTACTACTACTTCTTCGAAAATCGTCTGAACCTCATCCCCCTTCTGTCGAACTGAATTCAGTCTCGCCTTGCGAGCTCTGTTCGAATCCCCATTTGTTGGACCTCCTATGATCATATGTATAATGGGTCTTTCCTCCCTCTCAGGCCTGTTTCGCGACGGAAGTGGCAGAGGGGGAAGTAGTTCAGGTCGTTCTTGTCTCCTCTCTCTTTCTGGTTCTTCTCGGAAATTCCGTTGTTCTCGATGTTCTGGCCGATGCTGACGAACATATCGAGCCAATCTGTTCTCCCTAACCAGTCTTTCCAACTCGTCTTTCAAATGTAAGCATTCATTAGTGCCATGTCCATATTCATTATGAAGACGACATAGTTTATCATTCCCAAAGATAGGTGGCTTCTTGGGATTTGGACTCCAGGTCGCCGACCATCTTAATTGAGGTAGATTCCAGATTTCCATCAACACTTACCTAGGAGGGATTGTCAGTGGCGTATATTGATCATATCTTCGGCCCACTCTAGTATCTCACAACAGTGGTGGTGTGAACTTTGATCGAGATTCTCCCGTTTCTTTCTTCTTTGCGAGGTCCGGCTCATGTGACTTGTTAGCTCGGCTAGAGCCTTCTCCTTTCTTAATCTGAACCGCCTCTTCCAAGTTGATGTATTTGATGGCTCTCTACAATAAGTCATCAAAATTCCTGGGCATTTTCTTAACTAATGAAGTATGAAGGTCGCTCTCTCTCAAACCCTGTATGAAGGCATTAACCACCAAGTCATCCGAAGCCTCCGGGGCCTCCAGAGTTGCCGCCGTGAACTTCTTGACATATTCTCTCAACATTTCCTCCATCTTTTGCTTAATCCCGAACAATGTCTGAGTCGATCGCCTCTGTCTTCTAGCACTAGCGAACTGATGCAAGAACAAATCTGATAGCTGATCAAAATCATGAATTGTTTCGTCACCCAATTGACTGAACCATGTCTGAGCAGCTCGAGTAAGGGTAGTAGCGAACACTCTACATTTGATGCCATCCGAATATCAATGCAGAAGTGCAGTGTTCTGAAATCGGCATAAATGATCTCACGGATCAGTAGTACCATCATAATCAAAATTCACTGGCTGAAAATAAACCGGGAGTTCGTCTTCCATTACCCCATCAGAAAGGGGGTTTCCTCTTGGACCCCTCGGAACCCGTCGAATGTTTCATTGGACTTCCCTCAATTCCTTCTTTAGCTCGTCAACCTTCTCCGACAATTCATCATGATCCCGTTTCTGGCCCCTAGGGTGATCAAACTGACTCTCCCTTTCACCTGTCTGCGACTTATCATCTTTCTGTTCCTCCTCAATATGAACTCCAATATCATCTTGTTGTGATTCCACCCTCTGTTTACCCAAAGCTTTCTAGACCGTTGCCGCCATCAAATCAGAAAGTTCTTCCGGCGTTAAAGTAATGACGCGGGGAGGATTAACCGGGACAGAACTCCGGTTGTCTTCTCCATCCTCGTGTTCTCTTGATGTTCCACCTACTTCCACTCTCCTCTTAGATCCTCTGGTATTCACCATCTTAAATACCTCAACATCTTAAAACTCAGAGTATTTCCCACAAACGGTGCCAATTGATATTGCTCCAATCCGACGCTCTTGTTCTTCAATCCAAAAACTCGAAATCTTGAACCCGATAACTTGCAAAACAAACACCGGGAGGGGTTCCCGGCGATGGGACTCTAACGCTTAAGTCAATAGGGTTGCTAATCAAATTTCTCAAATAGTGCATGTGTGTGTGTTTTTTATGTATCTGTGCATAAAAAAGAAAAGAATGAATATAAGAGGTATATATACTCCCTGGAATACATGTTAGTTGAGATTTATCCCAAAAAATATGGGATATGGGCTACTGATTCCGCAAAAATAGCGGTTAGTTGGATTCAAAACCTGTTCGCCACTTTTCATCGTTAAACGATTTGTCATTGTACCTCACAACTGCATTAGCTCGCGTCTCCTCAATTCGATCCAAAGGCTGCCGAACAGTTTGTTTCTTTAGACTCTTCAGATACGTTGACTATGACTTTATCTCAGTTTCCAAGAGAAGAACTCGGTTCGGCTCAGTTCGAACATATCAATTTGCATTTAAATATAAATGCAGGTTAATATGGATATGTATACTATATCCATAATCTCCAGAGAATTATAAGGTATCAGTAAAGACTAAAAGTGTAAATGGTGTACAATATAACACACATAAAATATTGTAGTCTGATATAAATCGACAAACAGGCCATATCTAGGGGTGGTTGTATACGTCCAACATTTTCATAGAATATTGCACAAAAGATTTAACAAGAATAGATAAATTTTACTACACTTATAAAAGGTAGTATTCAATAATACATAGTACAGTTAAAAAAATTAATGCTTCCAATTATAGGTATTGGATAAATAACTTAATAGGACTAAACTTTCGTATGTAAAAGTTCGGCAATTATAATCGTAGATGATAATAGTTAACGGTCAAAAATTATTATGGTGTATAAAGTTGTATTGTACAGTCTTCTAATTATCTAGCCAGTAAGCTATACAACATTCTGCAATGTATTCTGTTTTAGAATATAATGTTGCAAGTTCGAAAGTTTTAAATACATTTAATATGTTTGTGTAACATATATCCTTTATATATATGCCTGAATAATGTTTGGTATAGGTTATTGTTTATATAGGTATGTATTGTGTACCTATATATCATTATATAAAAATTGATACAGATGCGAACCATCTATAAAATAATAGATTGGACACATATGTTTATTATGTCTGTTAGCCATAAAATTTAAGTAGTCAAAGACATTATATCAAGAGAATAACCTCTCACATTAATTTGCATTCAATCAATGCTGTAATAGTTTAACTAACAAAAGTTTATTTTTGAGACATTTTGTGTACACTTAGCCATAATATGAAGTGTTTTAATCAACAATGTACACTAGGTCTGAAAACTGATTACTTTTTCTATAACCGTCAGATCTCGCACCCTTTGAGTGACCATTTAAGTCTCAACCGCTGATCAATGAATGATAAGTAGGAAAGTTGCACTTTTTTATATGTTTAGGCGTCTGGTTTTAGTTGCATATTTATGCTATTTTGTTATACTTTCCTACTTATTAGTTCTTCTTGGTAGATCTCTTCGATTACTTGTTTTTGTGTATTTTAGGGGCTTAATGGAGTTGTTCCAAGGATGAATTCTAAGTGCAAGTGTTGGAGTGAGGCATAGGAGAGTAAAGTTGCTGGATTTTGGAGTTGAAAACACTGAAAAATACATTGACACAAGTTGTGCCTGTGTTGACTGACATGCCCATGTTGGGCCATTTCGCTGAAGCTGTTTAGGATCCCAATCTTAATTATTTCGGCCCAAGACTTGTAGGTCACGGCCAGGACATAATGGAGACCTATCTTAGACGTATTTAAGAGAGATTTGTGATTGATTGGAGGGGAGAGTCTAGAGACGAAAGCACTAGTTTGTATAATCTTTTCTTTTGGAGTTTTTGAAGCCGATATGCAAGGCTAGACTACTTTTTCTTGGTTCGAATTGAGATTGCAATCCATAATTGTTGTTATTCTTGATTCGTAGTAGCAACTAGTGGTCGAGCATCGCTAGGGATAACACGACCTAAGTTAAATGATTCATCGTACGTATTTGTTGCTTAGACTAACCTATTTTCCTTGATCCCAAAGTTGTCGTTGCATTAAATCTAGTTTACTAGGTTGTCCAATGATTAGGTCTAATTAACGATCGTATCTTAATTAGATATACTTAAGGGAAAATCCAAATAACTCGTCGTACTTGTTATTTGAGGGTTAGTAATTCATGAGGAAAAAAGAGAATAATGTTACAATCAATTTTACATAGTTGAGTGAGGGTGGAAACGGAACTGAGAACCGAGTGCTTACCTAATTGTTTGAATTCCATTTTAATTGTTTGCTTTATTCTTGAAGCTTTCTTTAGATTTTTAAATCCAAAACCCCCCCTGTTTTCTTGATTGAACTCTAAATGCAAAATAATTAGTTTTGTCCTCTCTCCATGGGATCGACCTTTACTTATCACTTCTACGTCTTTGTAGTAGTTTGAGTAGAGAAATATATTTAATTTTATCGTGCCGGCGACAGCACGGTCAATGAATAGTTTAGTTTCGAAAATAAACTGTTCATCATCTATCCCAAAATACTTCATTCGAAATATTCTCAAGCTGTACATTATATCAGTTTATGGTGATATAACTGTTGTGAAGGTTGAGATATAGTGTGCCTACCATGTCCCAGTATCCGAGCAGAACAAGTTCCGAGGACAAAAGATATTACCTCTGAACTATATTATATGGGTTGTAATAAGTATAGTTGGTAAAATATAAAGTATATTACAACATTGATTGAATACAACTACATACACTTTAACTCTATTATAAATATATAAAATTATTACTAATTTTTTATTTCAACCAAAATACTATATGATTAAATGATATGTATCTGCAATGTGAATTAAGTAGTTTAATTTAATTATGGTAGTAGACATAGAGCTTATAACTTATCAGATGTTAGGTTGTGTTTAAAAAGTAACATTAAGAAATGAAACTCCAACGATGTTTATGTATGAAATCCCAGCAAGCAGCATTCAATGTTACAAGAAGGATTTGAAATCAACTAAATATTTTTCATGTATGGACAATCAATGGTCCATCTTTATTTATAAACAGGAAGGATTTGAGATATACACCGATGCCTCGAAATCTGGAAAAGGATGTGTACTTATCATAAAAATCATAAAATTGATTTCATCAATATACTTTATTCTGATACAACTATAATGGTTTGTCTAAGTATTATACAAATTTTCAGAGGTTAATAATACTTGTGATAGTTTATATACCGAAATTTGATTGATATAATTAATACATTTGATATACATACCACTTATTACAAAACGCCATATAGTTATAATTTTATGAATCTAGTCATTTTTATGTCCGTTGAATACGGGTTATAATTACAGATGTGGAATAAATCAAAATTAGCTTATAGAATCTATGAGGATTTGATATTACGTATAATAAATAATTTTAACTTTAATATTACTCAAAGTTGCTCATGATATGTCTGAATTACATTTGCCATTGAGATTCCTTAAAGTACAACACAACTTGTTTAACATAATCCTAGTTTGGTATCCTCGGAATAACAATAATTGCATGAGTTAATTGAACCATTAATGAGTAATGAGGAATTTTAGCTACTAAAATTTATATAGTCAATTGTCAATTTAGTTTGGTTTCTTTATGTAGATTAAATCTAAAAATGATATAAAATTATCGATAATGATAGAAAATATAGATAATATTCTGAAGTTTGGGTGAGGTTATGTGGTTTCCATTTAATGAAATGAAGAAAAACTAAGAATTCCTCGAAATTAACACCATAATTAATCCTTTTCTGTTATTATACTGTGGGTTAAATATATCTAATAATGTATCATAAATGCTGCTCAGCAATTAACTTTTAATCAAAATTAGTAGTTAGAATTTAGATAATATTTCTGACTATGTTGTTACCCAAAATGGTGTATAATACAGAAAGGTTAACTTAAATATACTAAGGTGAGATCAAAATATATGATAAACATGTATTACCAAGACAATGGTTACTAACATTAGGTTTTAATCAATATATCGATTCATGTTATATGGTCAACACCATCGTATATAAGTAATATAATATTTGAACCCCTCTCATGGGTTGATGCAACAACACTTGTAGCTAGCTCCTTTCTGAGCTGCAGTACTGCTTGCTGTTGCTGTTTGGGAACCTGCAACCCCAGTACCTTCACCTTCATCATCATCTTTCCTCCTCTTGGGCTGGATGTCCTGAATCAGGATGGTTACACTTAATTTCTTTTGATCAGAGGGATATCAGCATCCACCTCAGCAACCTGCTTCAAAATTCAGCTTCTGTCTTCCTTATTATACTTTAAGTATACTTCCTTGAATGGATTATTATTTACAAGGGTGAAGGAGATAGAAATTGTAAGTTTGAAACCCCAAAGATCCACATGTGTATAATGATTCTAATTTGATAGTATATAACCTTACATATATACATAATTCAGTGTGTTAACATTGAAATATAAATCAGTATTTAGATTGATCGAGCAAATCAAATGATGTCTTATACTGTATAACCGATATTTTGAAACCTGCTGACCTAATTATTTTGGAAATTATGATCGATATACAGTAGATGTATGTATCTTTGATTATGATATGATTCGTTTACTATTCAAATTATACTGGATATAGTCTTTTTACAAGTGATAAACATCTCGTGAAGTTAGCAATAATCTTGTTAATATGGTACCTTCATAATTTGATTATTAAATATCAAATTGACAAATGATATAGTAATATCATGAGTTAATTACTTGACTTATGATAATCACTTTATTTGAATGTTAGAATTATTAACAGTTATGACTTATTAAAACATTTTAATAAAATGTTATCCGAATTATATCCGAATTAATTGGTCAAACCTGAAAACTTACTAATGATATTATGTTGTGAAATTCTGGTTGGTCCACGATATAACTATGACTCCAAAGCATGAGATGTCCGCTTCATATCATGATAGTTTTATCATCGATCAAAAAAATTGAACAACAAAATTGTTTTAGTTATATTTATTGTTAAAAAAATTTAAAAAAAACCTAATTGTACAGTATTAAATAACGCCATTAAATTTTTTCTCCGATAACAACCCATACTACATGTTTTGTTTACTTTTGCAACATCCGACCAATATTTTCCGGCGAAAAAATGCCCACATGATTGTATGTGCTAACTGAGGGTTATTTTCGTCATTTTCTAGGTCATTAACTAACTTCCCCTCTAAAAGCGAATTTTGCCCTAATTTTTCCCACATTTTTTTTTTGCAAATTGTTTGAGAAAATGGAGATTAACGGTGAGGTTCAAACAAAAAAATTAGATCTCTTTACCATTGAAAATAGTTGATGAATCGAATTTACTAATGTCTTAGAAGTGCAAATGATGAAAATAACCCTCAATTAGCACATGAAAATCACATGGACGCTTTCTCGCCGGAAAATATTGACCGGGGTTGTAAAAGTAAACAAAATATATAGTATATGATGTGATCGGAGAAAAATAAATAGTTTAGGATGCAAAATTAAAAAAAGTGTATAGTACAGGTTGAAAAATGTAATTAACCCTATTAGAATATATTTATTCATTTTGTTATTAAAAGTCTAATTAGAACTATACAATTGCATAAATCAAAATATAAAAGGGTATCTTAAATTTTAATATTGACTTTTTTTAATTTGTATTTTTTTTATTAGATTCCATCAAGTATTATTATTTCTTTTAAAGTTCACAGTTAGTTTTTTTATTAGATTTCATCAAATATTAATTATTTTTTTTAAAGTTCATAAGTGTACTCAATTATTTTACATTTTTCAAATATTAAGATATTTTCTAAAGAACATATTAATTGTTCAAATTTATTTGTTTAATTTGTTTATGTTTATATACACATCACAAATTAAAATTAATGTATTAAAATAACAAAATAGGTAAGTTGTTTGTTCTGTTATAATTCCATTTATTTGTGACATTTAAAATTATATATTAAATGGACTAAAAAAATTACTTAAATTATTTTTTGACAAAAATTAAATAAAAAAGAAGTTTCTTTTATTCCAACAATTGGTTGCGAAGGACATACACAAATTTATTTAAAACATTTGAAAATAAAACACATGTATCATTTCATTTGTTATTTAGTGTATCAATCAAACATGTTTCAACTAATTTTATATTAATCTTGAATTATTTTTTATCTCTCATATTGAAATATAGTTATGCAGTCAAAGTTTACCAATCTATGTATTATAAATTATATCATAATCATCAATTTATTGCTATTTTAATATTATTAATCATGTTTTTAGTTACTTTTTTATGTATAAAAGTCGAGTTTTTTTTATTGAATTTAATTGTAATTATTATTCAATCAATATATATCTATATATGTGTGCAGGTAGTGGTGCCCGGTTTAACCGAACCGTCGGTTTCGGTTCCGAACCGGCGATTTGGCCAACCGGGAAAAGGCTAACCAAAACCGAACCGGGGTATGTTCGGTTCCGGTTCCGGTTTGTAACCGCCGGTTAAACCGTAACCGGCGGTTCGAACCGCCGGTTCATCCGGTTTATCCGTTCGAATGATCCAAACCTAACACGTGGCATTTTAAAAAGAAAAAAAATTTGCACGAACCGCCGGTTCCAAACCGTCGGTTAACCGGCGGTTCCGGCCACAATGGTTAGTTTTCGCCGGAGTCCAGCGACACGTCATTTTCACAATTTTTCAAAAAAAAAAATTCGGAAAACCGACGATTCGAACCGGTGATTACGGTTTTCCAATATATGGAATCGGATGAAACTGGTTCACGGTTCCGATTTGGAACCAAAACCGGTCAACGGTTTCCCGAACCGTTGACCCCCGGTTTCGAACCGGCCGGTTCCGGTTTTTTCAAAACTGTGGGCACCACTATGTGCAGGTATAAAAAAGTTAGAAAATTAAGAATTACAAAATGACGTCTATTTTACTCAATTGGTGAGTAGTAATTGATTATATTAACATATATATGTATATATATATATATAGGTGATAAGTTAGTGGAGAAAAATAATGCTTAAATTTAGATACACTGCCACTAAATAAGGAAAATGTGTGATTGGTTAATATGAGATCATTAATGATATGTGTAATTTCTTTATGTAGAAGATCACACAAAATATATTTTCTATATTTAATAATTATCAATTATTAATTATTAATATATTACATATTTAGAAAGTGAAAATGAACGGAAAAAAATTTACATTTCTATTTGTAGGGGGTAATTGTTATTATATATATTAGTATTAGTATTAGTATAAGTCCTGTGCGATGCATGGATATGTAAATTTTATTATTTATATATTCTGATATGAAAATATTGGATATAAAATAATAATAAATTTAATTGAAATTTCAATTAATTTATAATTTGTGCGACACACCATTATAAAATTTAAATATTTCTAATTTGATATGAAAATATTAATTTATAAAAAAAAGTCATGTTCTCGATAATATTTCGCATATGGTTCTCGTGTGATGCACGGGTAAATACATTTCAAGTGTTAGTAATTTTTTGAATTAAAAACGTTAATTTATTATGAAAAACAATATAGTTTTACAAAAATTTATTTTAATTTAATCTATTATCCGTATAATTTATGAATTTTAAATATTTATTATATCCATCATACAATGTTCGACTACTGTACAAATAGTATTTGTCGCAATTGGCCTGGAAAGAAATTATGCAAATATATGTTCAATAACTTATTCATAATGAGTGCAAAATGGTGAAATTATTGTATGTTATAATCAAGTCTCGATAATATTTCAACCTCATTTGCCACCCATGTGATGCAGCAAATAAATTTCAAGTATTAATATTTTTTGATATAAAAACGGTGATCAAGAAAAATAACATAGTTTTTCAAAGTTATTTCAATTTAATATACTACCCATATAATTTACCAATTTTAAATATTTATTGTTTCCATCATGCATATTTTGACTGTTTTTCTAATTGGTTTTGTCACAATTGTCCTGAAAAAAAACTTATACAAATATATGTTCAATAACTTATTCATAATGAGCGTAAAAACAATACTGATGTTATTGTATATTACTCCAAAATAAAATTTCTATTTTTTATATATATTTTTTACTTTGACGATCTAGAAATCTTGAAATTTGATCATTGTATTGTTTTAATTTATTCAATAAACATAAGTTTAATACTTATTAAAGCAACAATTAAGTATTATTTTATTAGATGGGATCATATTAATCCATATACCATATATAAATTATAATTTTCAAGATTTTGGCAATATCATAGATGATATTGATACCATATATAAATCATGTTTAATATATATATATATTAATAAATTTTAATTTGTAATTTATGAAATAATAAATAATTGTATTTCTACTTTTGGAAGGTGCAAATAAGCGGGAAAATTTTGTCATTTCTATTTTGAAGGGTAATTGTAATTATATATATATATATATATATATATATATATATATATATATTATGCGAACGATAAAAAAGGAAAACAACCATTGACGATAATATACCATTCTGAGATCAAATATAATCCACCGACACTAATTAACTTCTAAAACTCCAATAATAGAGGTTAATACGTGTTAAGCAGTCTTTATTAATAAATTAAATAACTAATGCATTTCTAAAGAACATTCAACTGCTTGATAAAGAATTCTGAGCTACCCAAAATAATTGCTTCCTATTCCCTTAATTGACATTTGTTGTCCTTTTCCATTTAACACAATTCTAATTAATAGGATAAGGATTTTATATATATATATATATATATATATATATATATATATATATATATAATTCAATTCAATTTAAGGCTTATATCTGACTCATTGGAGTGTTTTCTCTAAATTGCTATCATATAAATCATGATATGTATTTGAATGATTCGATTTTGAGTTTAGATCCACTAATACCCCTACCAAAATCGTATCTAAGAAGGAAGGGGTCAGTGGAGTTTATTTTCCTCACTCGGCATTCATACTCACATTATTAATCTATATTATGATGTTAATCATCTCATTTATCAAGTCAATTATGCTTGAGAGACAATAAAACATTTGACATCAAATGATTTTCAGTTATATATATCATGATATATATATATTAATTTCTATGCAACATAAATGATCGATAGAAATGAGGATACCTCAGCTAGTTTAGATTAATTATATCCACTGCGAAAAATGAGTAGAATTTCTAATTATTTTATTTTATTATGGTGACAGTTTTACTGGCAGTCCAAAAGTGTGACACTATATAATTAATGAATTAATAATTGAGAATGAACAAACAACAAACTGATTCACATTGCTTTAACAATAATCATTCAACTACCCCCTCCCCCTTATTTAAGCCAGAATTCGATCCACCAAATCAGAAAAGCATAAACTATAATTAATAATTGTTATAACAATTGACGATGATGATAATATTATTAGGACCTCAATACACCTAGTCAAAATACATTGTTGACCTTGGTTTTTGACTGAATAAAAATCAATGTTGGCCAGGTGAATGAGAATTGAAATGATGTTTAGGTATGTTAAGTTTTTATTTTGAGCCATATTTGCAATCATATGTTATGGTTTATGGTATAGTGAGCTTAAATGTGAATTATATACCTCAAAATTATTTTTATTGGATATAATACACTTTTGAACGTTTTTGGCCTTATTTTGAAGGTTTAATGAAGAGTAGAAATTAATAATTCCAATCCAAACATTTGAACGACGCCAACCTTGATTTCTTCACTTGATCGAGAATAAATTTCAAATCAATCATTAAATTAAGGTGGAATCAAACCGAAATGAAGAAAACCCTATATAAAGCAAAAATCGTAAAAAGGTTGGAAGCTAAAAATGATGATCATAAAATAATTGTTTCGAAATTAGAAAAAAGGGCTCGAAAATAGGTGTGAATTTGGTAAGGTTGGGGTACAATTTCAGATTAATCACGTTATTAGTTTTTGCCATTGTTATTACATCCTTCTCTGTTGGGATATTTTAGTGGTTTGATGAGACAAAACAGTATGCGCAATAAGACTAGAATAGTTTGCTTAGGGTATCAGTACCTAGTTTTCATACTGTACGTAATCTTCAGTTCTTCATCTATAAGAGATCATGTAATGGTTTTCCAAGTTATAAGGAAAACCAACCTTAAAAGAAATAAGAAGATATCTTCTAAGAGCAGCAAGTTGGAGGAAGCAGCAAGCAAGAAGCAACATGGAAGAAGTACAAAGCTGAAGGAAGCAGCAAACAGGTTGCTGGGAGATCTAAAAAAATTATTACTGTGCCTGAACAATTTGCTGAGGTTACTAAGGGAAATCAGGTCCCTAAAGAGATAGCCAATGTACCTGCTGAGACATAACTAAATGCTGAGACAGGTTTCTTCAAAATAATCCAGAAAAGTACATATTGACTGATTCCGACAGGATATACACTCCGGATTCAAACAGTCCAGGAACCTAGACCAATGAGTAAGGATATAAGGTCCCTAGGTAAGAGGGAACCTATTATGACTTTTACATTATTCAATCTTTAACATTTATGTAGCATACTGAAACAGGATACTACATCTCACTTCACTTGAGAACATCACTTACTAACAGTATTCAGTTTCAGGTTACAATGAAAATGTACAGGTTACTATGACAGGATCTAAAAGGAGATTACAAGAAGGGAATCAACAAAGAACTCTTGGCGTTCACATCAAAACATGTCTCTTTGCAACAAGCATCAAGTTTCTACGACCTCGATCCAAGAGAAGTAGCCATGTGCAGAAGATCTAGAGAGGCGGCTGTCTATCAAATCACAGTAGAGGCAAAATCTACATTTTTCAGAAGTTAAATAGGCGGTTACTTAAAGTCTACCTCAGAAGGTATCTGATCCATCCACCGATCAGGTCCCTGATCTCTTGTCACGTACTGAGGCTGAACAACTTATTCCCTTGGGTAGGAATAAGAAGGAGGATGCTCAGGAAGTACGAACAGATTGCTACACCTCTCAGAGCAGCAACTATCAAACAAGAGAGACCTGCACTGCCTACCTTGGTGTTGTAACTCCACCCCTGAGCAGCAAGCTTGAGGATGATGACAAAAAGGGGGAATGATGCCGAGGCCCTATGAGAATGATCGAACAAGAGAAAACAAAACGAGAGTTCATCGAAACCCTAGGTTTTCGAAATGAATTATAACTTCATAAATTATCCAAAATCCCGTCTCCCATAGAATTCCACAGTATTTATATGTTCTCAAAACCCTAAATAACTTAAAGCAAAAATAGAAACATCCAAAATAAAACATTAAAATTTCAAAAAACAGCAAAATGACGATTTCGCCCCTCAAACGACCTCGGAAGGCTAAAATCCACCTTGCATCAGCACTCCTTCGGTGGAGTTTTGACTTTGAATTCTCAAACCATTTCACATGTTGGGTGCGAATTTCAAAGCGATCCGAGTCTGTGAAAATTTACGTCAAAACTGCATCATTCTCCTCTCCTTAAAAAAGACTCGACCTCGAGTCTGCTACGTCCTCCTCATCAACACTGTCACCATGGTATGGGGACAAATCAGCAACATTGAATGTAGCAGACACATTGTAATCACCTGGAAATTCGATCTTGTATGCATTATCATTAATCCGCTCAAGCACGCGGAATGGGCCATCTGCTCACGGTTGCAATTTCCCTAAACGCCTAGCAGGAAAACGCTCCCTCCGCAAATGAATCCAGACCAAATCGCCCACCTGATAAAAAACCTTCCTTCGACGCTTATCAGCGCGCAGCTTGTACATGTTATTCTGTTGGATAATACATTGTCGCACCTGTTCATGTAACAACTGAATCTGAGTAGCATGCTCCTCGGCATCGGCACTAAACTGTCCTGTTATGGGAATGGGCACCAAATCCAGAGGTGTGTTAGGATTGCGCCCATAAACAACCTGGAAAGGACTCTTTCCAGTAGTCTTATTCGGTGACTGATTATAAGCAAATTCTGCCTGCGCCAACACCAAGTCCCACTGACGGGGGCTTGTCACCAACCAAAATGCGTAACAAATTTCCCAAGCTCCGATTGACAACCTCCGTTTGGCCATCTGTCTGCGGGTGGTAGGAGCTACTGAACTGAAGCTTTGATCCCAATTTACGCCATAAAGTCCTCCAAAAATGACTCACAAACTTCACATCCCGATCAGAGGTAAGAGATTTCGAAATACCATGTAGCTTAACAATTTCCCGAAAATACAATTGGACCACTTGAGTCGCATCAAAAGTCTTGTTGCAGGGAACAAAATGTGCCATCTTCGAAAAACGATCTACCACAACCATGATAGAATCTTTTTGTCTCTGAGTTCGCGGCAACCCCAATACAAAATCCAAACTAACATCCTCCCAAGGAGCTGTAGGAACCGGCAATGGTGTATATAAACCCGCATTAGTGTGGCGGGTCTTGGCAACATGACAAATTCGACACCTCTCAACGAACGTAGCCACATCATGCTCCAAACGAGGCCAATAGAAGTGAATAGAAATCAAGGATGCAGTCTTGTCCTTGCCAAAATGACCGACTAGGCCACCTCCGTGAATCTCAGAAACTATAGCCTCTCGCAAGGAACAGAAAGGAATGCACAACCTATTTCCCTTGAACAAACACCCCTTATGAATCAAGAACTGCTGGAAAGTCCCACGGGCACACTTTTCCCAAATGTCACGAAAAAAAGGATCATCACGATACAGGTCATGAAAAGTATCAAAACCGATAACCCGAGCCTGCATAGTTGCGAGCAATGAGTGGCGTCGACTTAGGGCATCAGCGACTTGATTCTGCGTTCCCGCCTTATGCTTAATTACGAAATTGAAAATCTGAATAAACTCCACCCATTTAGCATGGCGAGAGTTGAGCTTGTGTTGACCCTGTATGTATTTCAACGCCTCATGATCCGAATATAACACAAACTCCTTAGAGAGGAGGTAGTGCTGCCAATGATCCAGAGTTCGAACAATAGCATAAAACTCTTTATCATAAGTGGAGTACTTTCATCGCGCATCACTTAATTCCTCGCTGAAAAAGGCAATTGGTTTCCTATTCTGACTCAACACTCTACCAAGACCCACATTCGAAGCATCACAATGAACTCAAAAACATCATCGAAATTAGGTAAAGTTAAAACAGGAGCTTGAGTTACCTTTAATTTCAAGAGCTGAAACGCGACCTCTGCCTCCTGTGTCCACATAAATTTCCCACCCTTCAAGCACTCTGTTATGGGAGCAATAATACTACTGAAATCCTGAATAAAACGACGGTAGAAAGAAGCCAAACCATGGAAACTCCGATTAGCATGGATACTAGTCGGTGTCGGCCAACTAGTAATGGCATCCACCTTGGCCGCATCCATACGTATGCCCTCCTTGGTAATCACGTACCCCAAAAACGTCACCTCATCAGTTAAAAAGTGACACTTCTTTGCAATTGACATATAATTTTTGCTCACGCAGCACATCAAAAACCTGTCTCAGGTGCCCCATATGCTGCTCAACGGAATGGCTATAAATCAGAATGTCATCGAAATAAACAACAAATGTACCGATAAAAGGCCTGAAAACCTGATTCATTAGTCGCATAAAAGTGCTAGGTGCGTTCGACAACCCAAACGGCATCACCATCCATTCATACAACCCATCTCGTGTCTTGAAAGCTGTTTTCCACTCGTCCCCTGGTCTAACCCGAATCTGGTGGTATCCGCTTCTCAAATCTATTTTAGAAAACACCACAGCACCATGAAGTTGATCCAGTAGGTCATCAAACCGGGGAATAGGAAACCGGTATTTGATGGTGATTTTATTGATCGTCCGGCTATCCATACACATTCGCATCGACCCATCTGCCTTAGGAATCATCAAAGCTGGAACAGCACACTGACTCATAATTTCCCGAATAACACCCTTCTCAACCAACTCTAATACCTGGCGCTGCAACTCCTCATGTTCCTGGGGCCGCAAATGATATGCCATTTTGTTCGGGATAGATGAACCCGGAATAAGGTCAATACAATGTTGTATATCCCGCATAGGAGGTAAACCCGGTGGGATCTCCATGGGCAGTACATCTGCATACGACTCCAAAAGAGACGGCACTACTTCCGGCACCCCCATGCCTTCTATATTCCCTTCGACTATTACTAACACGAAGAAATTTGTGGCCTCCACTGCTGCAGATACAAAAGCTGATGTCGTTAATAGAGTGTTGCTCCCGTCAGCCTTCCTAGTGCTACTGTCAACACCGTCCCGCTTCAAGTCCGGACTGGGGCATAAGGTGATATGAGCTCCATCTTTCTTGAAAGTGTAAGTGTTCTGTAACCCATCATGTTTGACCTTCCGATCAAACTGCCACGGACGACCAAGCAAAATATGACAAGCGTCCATGGGGACCACACACACCAGACCTCATCCTGATACCGCATGTCAATCGAAAACTGAACTATGCATCGTTTATTCACTTTGAGCTCACTCCCTCGTACCAGCCACGATAACTTATACGGTTGCGGATGAGCTTTAGTCTGTAACCCTAATTTATCCACCATAGTGGTAGAAACCACGTTCTCACAACTACCTACATCAATAATCAATGTACAGACATTCCCCTTCGTTGTGCACTTTGTATGAAAGATGTTATGTCGTAACCATTGCTCATCCTCTGCAGCAGTAACATTAAGCACACGACCCACTACCAAGGCAGGCCCCTAGTCTGCATAGACCAATTCAGCAGTGTCATCCGACACGTCACTCTCATCATCCGATTCATCATATGATGGAGTGCAATCCTCGCCGACGAATGTAATAATCTGTCAATTCGGACAGTCAGCTTGCATATGCCCAAAACCATGACACTTGAAACACCGAGCAGGATTCCACACTTTGGGACCCACGACTGCTGGCGGACCCATTTTCACTATTCCAGAAGTCTTTGCAGCTATTGGAGATGGAGCTACTGGATTGGAAGAACCAGAACCAGAATTGGAACCACTGCCATGAAAAGGGACAGAATCCCGTCTAGGCCAACGACCTACTGCTTTCTTTCGTTGCAACTGCTTCTCAACTTTCAGAGCAAGCCGACAAACATCTGCATATGTCCAAAACTGTTGCAATTGAACAACATCGGAAATATCAGAACGGAGCCCCCCAAAATAACGAGCAATTGTTTGCTCTTCTTCTTCGTCGACACCACAACACATCCGCAAACGATCAAACTCATTTGTAAAGTCCTCAACCTTCAAATCACCCTACTTACAACCATGGTACTCAATGAAGGCCTCTTGCCGATAATGCTCTGGAAGAAATTTACGTTTCAATATTTTTTTCATCTTCTCCCACGTTTGAATTTTAGACTTGCCGTCCACGGAGTGCTGTTTTTTAACATGTTCCCACCATATGGAAGCATGTCTTTTCAATTTAAGAACAACCAATTTCACCTTATTGCTATCAGACATGCTCTTAATATCAAAAACACATTCCACCGTATGCAACCAATCAATAAACACATCAGGATGAGCCTCACCTTCAAACTCCGGAATCTCAATTCTCAAACCAATATCCCGTAAGGGATCTACCCCATAGTGTACGTTCCGTTGCTCATCAGCACGGGCAAAAGGATTGACGGTATCATCGTCATCATCCGTCGGTACAGCCGAATCAGAATCCGCATCGGCTGGGGTCTCCAAACGCGCAAGATGTCGTTGGAGTGCTCGAATCTATCGTCTCAAATTGTCGTTCTCAACGTCACACAGATCACGATGATGCTGACCTTCTTCGTCCAGGGGATCCTCTCCGCGTCCCCTACCACGACCGCTATGACCACCACGTCCACGACCACGTTCGGCCATTGAAAAGCAACCTGGAAACTAATACCAAATGATGCCGAGGCCCTATGAGAATGATCGAACAAGAGAAAACAAAACGAGAGTTCGTCGAAACCCTAGGTTTTCGAAACGAATTATAACTTCATAAATTATCCAAAATCCCATCTCCCATAGACTTCCACAGTATTTATATGTTCTCAAAACCCTAAATAACTTAAAGCAAAAATAGAAACATCCAAAATAAAACATTAAAATTTCGAAAAACAGCAAAATGATGATTTCACCCCTCAAACGACCTCGGAAGGCTAAAATCCACCTTGCATCAGCACTCCTCCAACGGAGTTCTAACTTTGAATTCTCGGACCATTTCGCATGTCGGGTGTGAATTTCAAAGCGATCCGAGTCTGGGAAAATTTACGTCGAAACTGCATTAGGGAAGAGTTTCAAGTCAAGAGTCACTGTGGAAACCTTATACTAAGGCGGAAGCAGAGGAAGAAGCTATGGCAGTCAGGAAGCACCTACCATCTGCAGCAATAAGCTGGTACAACAAGCTGTTCATTCAAGAAAATACAGCAAGCTGATGCAGCACACAGATCAGATTTAGTAGAGAGAGAAGAACTCTCTGGTGGAAAAGATGGAAACAACAAACTGTCTGAAACTGAAGAAAGAAGTAAAGCTAGATGAAGATGTAGCAGCTTACTTACTTTCACATTTGTTCTGAAATGTATTTGTACTTGTACAAACAATCAGTTTCAATAAAGAGCATTCATTCTCAAGTGACTCTTGTTCTTATTGTGTTTTGTCATCATCAAGATAAAGGGGGAAATTGTTGGGATATTTCAGTGGTTATCTTGATGAGACAAAATAGTATGCGCAATAAGACTAGAACAATTTGCTTAAGGTATCAGTACCTAGTTTCCATACTGTATGTGATCTTTAGTTCTTCATATATAAGAGATATGTAATGGTTTTCCAAGTTATAAGGAAAACCAATCTAGAAGAAATAAAAAGATATCTTCTAAAAGCAGCAAGTTGGAGGAAGCAGCAAGCTGAAGGTTGCTAGAAGCAGCAAGCTGCTGTAGCAGAAAGCTGAAGGAAGCAGCAAGTAGGATGTTGGAAACAGAAAGCAGCATGGAACAGCATCCTGAGCAGCAAGCAAGGAAGAGCTACAACAGTCTACAGAGATAGTAGGAAGTAGCCAACGGATCTTTTGCAAGAAGATAAGTGCTACTCTCACCCATGCAGCACAAGGAAGACCATGCAACTCAAGGAGGAGCAAAACTATCTGCCAGCTAGAATAGCTACCCGTTGCATGAAGGTCAAAGATGTCAGGCGCATTAAATGCTCATGTCAGGAGCAGCTCAGATGCATTTAATGCGACCATAGAGAAGATCTTTGGAGATCAGAGCTCAAATTCAAAATGGAGAAGTATCTCTCTTCAACGGATACTTTTCCTACCTCTATAAATAGAAGGTGGGAGTGACTGAGAAAATTGCTGAACATAGCCAAGTGGAAAATCAGAAATACTCCAAAGCTTATTCCAAGCTTTCCTTTGTTCAAGTCACTCAACCTTTAAAGCAGTCTACCATTCAAGTGTTCGAGCTCTCAAATTCAAGACTAACTTCACCACAACACTTGAAGAAACCATTTATCCTTTAACCATTTGTGTTGTGTGCACTAGGTTGTTTTATTTTGGTGTATCTTAGTTGATAGGATTGAGATCCTTGCTAAGTATATATAGTCTTGTATAGGCTATTTGCCCTGTGTGGGATTGTGTACTCTGTGTGGGTTGTAGCCTAAGAATGTGGGATTCGGTAGGTATAACTTGTTAGGAAGAGGTTTGTAAGCTGAGGCTTGTAAATCGAACTGACTTAACGAAGTTCCTCCTCTGGAAAGGAGTAGAGTGGACGTAGAAGGATTACACCACCTTCGAACCACTATAAGCCATAAGTGTTTATTGATTTGATTTATTTGTTGTACTTTACTTACTGCATATATATCCTGCTGCATACATCACAAGTATTCTCCTAAAACCCTTTGTCAAACAACATACTGCAAGAAAAAAAATGTTTTCCTAAACAGAAACTCTATCAAGTATTTTCCACTGCATACTGTGATACCAAGTCAGAAACCTGAGTAAGCCTTTGGTTAGGTTGCTGAATCGAGACAGGTTACTGCATTCATCTTTGAATCAGGAACCTGTTATACATAAAAGTTTTGAAAAGTTAAAATATCGATAGAGGTTCATTCACCCCCTCTGAACATCTGACCACTTGGGACCAACATTCTCCATTGTTCATAGATTACGTTTTTAGTAAAAAAAAAATTTTGTATTTGATCATATGGTAAGATTTTAATGAAGTCCAAATACCGCTTCCAATCAATATCCATACGAGATGTAATGTAACGTCAAATGTAATAGAATATGTCAACTATTTTAAATTTCTCCGACTTTTTATCACTGAAACCTAATGGTTTTAATTTATCAAATCATTTATTACATTTTAATGTTTAGTTTTATATACACTTGTCTTTAACATATATTATTAATTAATTAGTATTGTCAATTATATAAACATATAGTACATGATAATTATTTGGAAATATCAAATGAAACACTCACCAAATAAATGATGTCGTGTCAATTTAATGGGTTGCTAAATGTGGCATTTAATTAAAGCACCTTTTTTTCTTCCAATATTTCATGGTAATAAAACCGCATGAGAAAGTAATCATGAATTAATTAATTCGGAAGATCGAACTACTACTACGTATTTTTTATTTTCATTTTTATTTCTATGCTCACACAATTGTTAAACCTAGACCAATTGAAGAAAGAAAGATAAGAACAAAGAAGATCGATAGTGCATGAATTCCAAGATATCAATGCCTGATTTAGTATTTATAAAATTTCAGCAATATCGTTTTCCTTCGTCCGATTGGCCTAACATTATGTTTATTCATTTAGATTGTTAGGGTAATCTTACCAAACAAATGAAACACGAGTGAATGAATTATATGTATTAGAATTATATTTCGAATAAAATACAGGTTTTAATAAAATTGACCAAGTTAATAATACAAATTCCCCCACACAAATTATACAATGGTAAAAAGTTTGAGCATCAATAGAGGATCGTGAGTCCAATTTCTTGATCAGTGTCTCAATTGCCTCCTTTGAGTATTGTTAATTAGGCTAATGTGGCAAAATTATCAAAGAATACATTGACAAAATTTGAATATATAGTTGAGTTATTAAAAAAGAAAAAAAAATCAAGGGGCAAGTAGTTCACTGACACTATAAAGTTGAATATATAGCTGAAGTTTTTTTTTTTTTTTTTTTTCCTTTTAAAAAACAAAGAAATAAATTAACTAGTCATAATAGGGGAAATACTTTCGTTTGTCGTTTTCATGTAAGAAAGATGTTTTTCCAATCATATATATTTTTCCAATCATAAAAGAAAAGATTTGTTTTATCCAATTGGCATCTAAAATACCAAATTACTTTCAGAAAGTGGCTAAAAATATTTTCAAAAGGTAGAAAATGTCTAAAACACAGTTTTTTCCTTATGGTTTGTGAGTAGATAACATCATTACTATATATATAAATGGGTGGAAATTAAAATCTTCCATATTCATTAAATAAACGTATATTTGTGATCAATATTCATTTAATAATTTGTTGTGTTGATTAAGGGTGCATTGTCCTATATGACATTTTAAAAGGCCTTTTTTGTGGATTTTAGGACAGATAAAGTAGAAATTAATATTTGAGATGCATGGACATGGACCCCCTTTTTCTCGTCTTGTTATGCAATTTTCATATCAATATCTCCAAATTAATGGAGACATCTCCATTATTAAGTAGCTAATTTCACATGCCAAACAGTTCTTTCTCACTTTTTCTTTTTCATCTACTAATTTTAAGAATAAAACATGTCATTGTTTTTGTTTCAATAAATATTTTATATCTAAAAGTTTAACATATATATTTCCCTTGATATTTTCTTTGCTTTTTGCTAGCAACATTATCAACCTCTGATTTTCATGACTAGAATATAAATATTCAACTTGTCATGAAATAAATTATATAATCAACTCATCACAACTTCGGAAATATAATTAAAAAATCAATTAAATTTCAAAAGGATTAGCAAGATTATGTTCACTTCCAAACAAAAATATAATATCCGATATACTATGGGATATAATTTTCATCATGACACATATAAGTACTGATGTGGTAGTGTTTTAGTCTATTATAGACTTATATATATGTGTAATTATATATAAATACAGAATACATGTTAGAATTATTTCACTGGATGTAATATTAAAATCCGTTAAAACATAGTGTTGGGCTATTCAAAAAAGTAATAATCAAAAGGCCTAATAGCCAAAAAAATCCAAACCTTTGTAGGTTTTTGCTATTTTAGCCAATTCTTTAAATTTTGTCAATTTGTCCATAATTTTATCATTTAGTAGCAATTTTAGCCAATTTCAAAATTTAGTCAAAATTGATGACATGTCTCTTGACTAGTTGCCACATGGATCAAGCTTCAAGTATACATCACCAATATTCTAACTCATTAGCTAAAATTATTAGACTTCAAGTATAAAGAGAAATGTTATCAATTTTGACTAAAATTTGAAATTGGCTAAAATTGTTACTAAATGATAAAATTATGGACAAATTGACAAAATTTAAAGAATTGGCTAAAATAGCATAAAGCTACAAAGGTTTGGATTTTTTTGGCTATTAGGCCTAATCAAAATCTTGAATTTAATTTAAAAATCCACTATTAATTCTAAAGTTGTTCTACGGTGGCTTGTGACTTGTGAGTCTTCATATTTGTTGCTCTTTCAATTTTCTCTCTCTTCAGTTTCCACTAACCAAAAAGCATAGCAGTTCATTCAGTATCCCACTTCCCTTTTTTGTTCCAAGATTTTCCCATGTTTTCCTCTTCAAAGATAGTTCCATGATTTGATGATATCAACTTTTGTTGCATCCAATAAACTTGAGGTATGTGTTCTTCTCTCACATCATTTATGGCTTATATATTTAGTTGGTAAGAAATTTATGTCTTTTTTGGTGCTCAAATGGTGAGTATATATGATGTTTGAGTGTTTTTTAACGTTATGTTACTCCTTTTTTATTGATCTTTTTTTCATCTTCTTCTTGTTTAGGGAGAGAGAGAGAGAGAGAGAGAGAGAGAGAGAGAGAGAGAGAGAGAGAGTAAACAAGAATGGGGAGTGCTGCCCCTCTAATGGTTTCCAACTATGATGAAATCTTCATGCAGAATAGTTTGCAGTTTGCAGAAAGCTTAAAGGTATTTCTAATAGCAGTATCATACTGATTAGTTGGTAAATATCTATATTAATTATGCCTTTTTGTCTACTTATAAAATAAAAACTAAAATCTGGTTTTGGTTGTCAAGGATTTGAAAAATCTGAGGAAACAGTTATATTCAGAAGCAGAGTATTTTGAGTCATCCTATGACAAAGATGATCACCAACAAGTGTATGATATTCTGCTTTTGTGTATTTTTATGTCTCAATATTGTGTCAAATGTTATATATTCATAATAATCATGTGTGCAGTGTAATAGAATCGTCGAAGGATTATGTTGCTAAAGCCATTGTGAGCACTGTGGATCATCTGGGCTCTGTGGCTGATAAACTCAACAAATTCTTGGATGGAAAGGCCAATGAATTCTCTGCAACAACTATTAGATTTTCTTGCCTTCAACAGGTTCTAATAAGTATTTCACTTCTTCTTCAACTAGTTTCCTCTTGAGATAGGATCGCTTTGATCTTATAACGTTCGAAGACTTTAAGTTAGACATAATTGTTTTCCTGTGTGGATGATATTGTAGAGATTAAGCACGTTCAACGGATTTATTGACTTGAGAGGTGTATCGAAACAATCGTTGATTATAGAAGCTAACAAACACCATAAGCAGTACATTGTCCCAGGCAATGATCCTATTCTCCAGAATTTAATCTTCTACTAGATTTCATTCAATTATTTTTATCTTGACAATTTTTTATTTTCTTTTTTGTTCCTTTTGCAGCTGTCGAATCTTTTAAAATTGGCAAATCGGAATTGATGTATAGAGATTGCATCGCGTCTTCCCAATATGACATACAACAACCCAAGCAAGGTATGAAAATTCTTTGATGACTTCCATGTTCTTATTCTTGCTTCTTCGATTAGTTGTTTTATGTGTAGTTTATGATTAGATGTATCTTCTAAATGAGTCGAAAGTTGAGTAAAATTTCTTATCATCATCAAGTATAGATCACATTCTAACAGATATGTTTTAGCTAAGTTTCTGAGAATGTCTAATTTCTCACATATGCATTCACAGCAAACTAATTAAATTCATCTTGCAGATAATCCATTTGCCAAAGCTTTTCATGTTGCACAATTAAAGCCACAACCACGATCATTGAGGTGCATGCAAACACAAAGAAGAATGCATCATTTTCTTCGTCTTACCTTAATCGTGTCAATCTAGCTTAATACATGATTTATGAATGCAGAGAAGGATGCTCTAGGGTTCCTTCAAGTGAATCGTCTCCAAATCCTGTCAACTTTTCTTTAACACGAGTCATGTCCAAGAAAGAAACGGGTATGTGTGTATGTATGTATGTATGTATTGAATATCGACTATTTTCAATGTATGTACTCGACTTTGTAAAACAGGGAAGCTTACAGGTTCACCACTTCGTATCTCCTTCAAGAGATCAGTATCGGTTGCAAATAGATCAGTCTCTCCGAGCCCTTCTGACCATAAACATCGGGTAAGCAATGTGGTATGTACAATGATTAAGAAAGAAAGCACAGATACTGCTCTTATTCAAATACTAATGTAGGAAACTGTTTCTTCCTATAACTGCAGTTTCCATCAATTCCTCGAAGAGCTGTTCACACAAAGCCTGAGACGGGTAACAAAGAACGAGAGATTGTCGAATCTTATACCAAGCGAAGCAAGCATCTCTTCAAAGCCTTGTTCAACGCTCACAGATCAACTAAGGAGAATCATACACAGCGGTGATACAAAGATGATACATACAGTTGTGCTTCATCTTACGACAATTGAACTCCAACTACATACTCTTGATTCTCATTGTTTCATTTATATGAGATCAGAAAGGATTAAGATTTTGACTGTGGCATGAGTTAGACTTTGGGAGGATGGAGTCATGAAAACGATCATCCTATTCCCGTTTTCTTCAGAGTGGAATGTCATTGCTGCCTATTAAAAGCACGATTATTTTATGATTCCTTTCAAAATCCAAGATCAAAACTTGGGAACTCATCCGTTGCCTTTGTACGGAAATCCTGCTTGGGAGTTTTCTCTACGACACCAGATAGATCATACAATCATTCACAAGGAGCTGCTTTCTGGCATCTAGCACTGCTTCCATTCTGATCTTCAATGAGCTAGTAAAGAAGAAACTTCTTTATTCATTATGACTACAAAACAAAGAACATTCTTCATTATTGAACATAATGAAATTCATAATGCATTAATAGACTTTCTTCTGGTTTGTGCTCATGCAACTTGATATTCTTATTTCATTTACCGGAGAGCATTCCACCTATAATTTTGATTTCAGTCAAAATTGATCAAACACTTACTGCTCTATTTTTTTGTTACTTGATTAGCCTTATCTAGCTTTCTAAGGGTTTTTGGCTGATAATCGAACACATTTCTTTAGCTCTATACAGATAGGGCACTATAGAATCACACTTTTCTTTTTCAGTTAAACTGGCAAGCGATAATCACACGATATAAATCAACAAGCAAGTGAAACCATCAAAAACAATTGGAGTTTAACTGAAATTTTCAGGGTGCATCCAGATTCACCTCAGCTAATTTACTGGAGCTCAAACCTTTTGTCGCCGCAGCATTTGTTTCAGACATGATCTCTGCAAGGTAACAAAAAATTAAACCATCAGAAATTATCAGTCAGGTTGATAGTCAATGTATCATAGTTGCTTGCCTCCAACTGAAGGCATTTCACAGGGATTTTCAGGTTCTCCAGTTTCCTTTGATCTGGTGAGGGCTGTATATTCAATTGGCATTTGGTCATCACCATTCAATGCGCCTTTGACCAGTATGTGAAGAATTTGATATCAACTCATTGTCGCAACACAGTTTGTTTTTTCTGATCTGTAATAAAGAAAGTTGACTCATTAAACTAGGCTTCCCTCACTTAATAAAAGGCAGGTATGCTAATCAATCTATTATTTTACTTATACACCAGCAAGCCCCAAGAAAAAGTGAACAAATACATTTAGGCCCAAATAGAAATAAATAAATAAATATTGATACCATCTAGGTTAAACTATCAGAAAGCATCTTTGATAGTGTTTCATAAATATATTAATGCCAAAGAGAATGTTAATGTACTTCTTACAACAACAAAAAATTGGTACTCTTACAGAGGAGAGATTCATCTACATAAACTAAGTAAGCAGTAAATCCTCATACATCATTCAGAACATGATTATTTTCTTTTGCCTTTTCTTCCATAAGTCCATGAATACTTGGTACACAAAAATAATGTCTGAATTCCTAGCAAAAGCACTTGTCACTCTAAGACTATCGACACTGTAAGCACAAAAAAATTTGTGCAACCTAACTGTATCATTCGTAAGACGATTTTGCTTTTTTCCTGATATATTATGTTATGCTATATACCTGAGATAGAATCTTTTAGATTGAGAATCTCTTCCATTTTCAGAGACTGTGCACTCTCCAGCAGCTATGACTTCAACAGCTTCAGGTTTTAAAACCTTAATTCTGCTATTAAGATCTGAGGTTTTCTCTCTTAACACAGTTCCACTGCATTCTTCAGCATATTTTTGTATATGATTCTTGGTGTTAGACTGAGAATCTGAAGAATGTGGCTCAAGGCAGTCGTCAGCCTTTGGTTTATTCATAGGGACACCTTTCCTCTCATTTGGTTGTCTGAGAATGGACAATATGTCATTGACTGTCATAGAATAAGAAATTTCAGTTTTTGATTGTAGAAAGTAGAAAGATAGACAACAAAAGGTGCTTAAAATGGTCTCAAATGAAATAACATTTACAATTCCTGCGTTATAATTTATAAACCTGATGTAGAGACTAATTAGATCTTTTCGTTTTTTCAAGTCTATCTATGAAGAAAAATAAAAAACCATCATCCATGACATGACAAGGCAGTAAATATGAAGACCTAGAGGTTGTATTTGCTATATGAACACAAACTATAATGAATAATTCTTCAAGTAGATAGATGATCTATGGCTTCCAAAGCAGGCTATTCTAAGTTGAATAAGGTGCATTTGAAGTCCTAATTATTTATTATAATACCCTTAATAAATTTCTTGGTACCACCAGGCGTCATATAATATATATATATATATATATATATATATATATATATATATATATAATAACAATTACCCCTAAAAATAGAAATGCCAAAAAATTTCCCGCCCATTTTCACTTTCTAATATTAGAAATATCATTAATTATTAATTAGTTTATTTTATATAATATTAGTTGAATTTATTGTAAATTTCCAAAAATATTGATTTTGTATATGAATATATATGGTATATAAACCTTAACCTTATTATAATAGATGAAGTAAAATATATACATGGTATGTGTAAATCGTAATATATGAAGTCAAAAATATTTATGGTATGTAAATCACAATATATGAAGTAAAATTAAAAATTCAATTTTTTAATATACATAGATAATTAAATGACAACTTCAATAGTGTAATATACTTGAAATTCAAAGAATAATTTAATTAGACCAATGAAATAATACATTCCACAATACTAATTTGAAGAATAATAATAATTAAAATATTGTGCGTAGCTAATGAAAAATGAATTAAAAATAAAATAATAATTATTTAATCTTAATGTATTTAATCTAAATTATAATATATTAAGTCAACTAAAAAAATCCATGTTGACATATAAACTCCATGTATCTGTCGAATTATATGTTATACATACGCTTTCTCAACTACAAGATCAGATTGAATTTTATAAGTCTCAGTACTTAAAATTTCATAAGAGTATGTAGTGTATTTTATGTTATGCCAAAAAATATTGAATCTGTTATCACCATAATACAAATAATCAAATTTAAATTATGTAATTTATTATTTCTCTATTAATTTATCAGATATGAATATTTTTTGCACATTTCTTTTTAAAAATCTAATGGTCATCATGATTAGATAGATATCTGTATATAACTTGATTTATATTTTAACATTACGTTGTTTAGATATCTATTCCAAATATGTATATATTTTAAATATATATGACTAATCTTGATTTAAGTATATCATTTTTATAATTAACATAAAATACAATAAATTTAAAATCTTATAAATATTTATGAATATAATGCATCAAGTGATATAATCCTTTAAAATGATAAATATTTGCATAGTTAATTTATATTTTTCAATATTTGTAAAAATTAATATATGAGTATTGAAATTGGATGTTTTTATGTAACACATTATTTACTACAAAGAATTTTCAAAATCAAAATCTTCAAAATATGGAAAAACGATTTCCTATTTTAATTCATTAAGAAATTATAAAATCATACATAATTGTATTTTTTATATCTTTAAAATGTATTAACACTTTGTTTATAATCGATAAAGGTAAACAAATATGTTTGGTAATCAAATGATATATGACTTTGGTATAATTGATTATGTAGTAATTATGGTAATACTTACCATATGATAACAATTATCTTCTTAAAAGTGGAAATGAAACTATTTTCTTACTCATGTCAACTGTCTAAAAGTAGAAATGCAATAATTTATTATTTTTAATAAGAATTATAAATTAAAAATGAAAAAAAAATGATCTAAATATTTGATCAATCTCGAATATAAAATTTGCAACAATTTGATCGAAATATTTTTATATGTTTTTTAACTTTACTTTATCAAGTTATTTATCAACTTATCCGGACACATCAACAATGATAAAGTCAAAGTTTACCCAATGATGATAATTACACAATGTATCAAATGTTATTTCTGTTTTAAAATTACCAAAAAATTTAATTAAAATTGTAATTAAAGTAAATATCGTAATTTCTCCAACAATTAACCCTATTATGATGTTCTTTCTAAATAAAAAGTACTAATTTAAAATTTATCTTAAAAACTTTTTTGTATTGACTTTTTTAACTTATCTTTTACACCTTTTCGTATTAAATAATGTACAAAATTCAAGAAAATTGGTCTATATTTTTGTTCAAAAAAGTTCTGGAATTGAGAAATTTTGATTTTTATAGCATCTAAACAAATTAATATAATTTTTTTTAAAGTATGTTAAATTTAAATTTTTTATTTTTGAATAATATACAATAATATCTCCATTTTATATACTCATTATGAATATCTTATTGAACATATATTTACATAATTTTTTTCCATACCAATTGTGACAAGTACAATTGATAAAACTAGCTTAGCTAACCTACCCACCTTGGGCACATGTGATCACCGTTGATGTCAAAAATCTAACACAACTATTAATTTTATATCTCAGATTTTACAGAAATGAAATATTTACACAACAGTGGTGGACATATTATGATATGTTCATGGTGAGCATGTAAGCATTATCTTTGATAAAGTAGTTTGACAACGTATGATGAATATAAGAAATATTTAAAATTCGTAAATCACATATGCAATAAATTAAATTGAATTAACTCTGAATAACTATATTGTTTTATCATGAACATTTTTTGTTCAGAAAATTACAACACTTATAAATTTATATGCCCATGCATTATATGGGTACCAATTGACATTATTATTTTTTTTAAATTAACATTTTACATCAGTTTGAAAATATTTAAATTTTATGATCGCGCATCACATGGTTAACAAATGAGATTGAAATTACTCTAAAAAAAATTATTATTTTCATATTCAACATTTTCACATTAAAATGGTAAAATTTATATATGTTCATGCATCGCACGGGACCTATACTAGTTATCTCAATGACTCAAAAAAGGATAACATAAACACTTTTTGTCTGAACTTTTTTTACACTTGTTGGGGAAGTGAATATTCTTTTCTCAGATGATTGAACTGTTGGAAAGGCAACTTAAATGCATGGATAAAACAATTGCTGCGTCAAATAACATAAACTAATGATTTCTATCTATGAATACTTCCCTCAGCTGAAAGAACAACGTCCACAGTCAAGGGGAAAAAATTGAGTGCATGGGCTTCAGTTAAAAGTAAAGAGAGAAGATTCAGGAAATAATGTTAGCCAACATAGATAAAACAAAAGTTTTGGTTATCAGTTATAATTTCTGTAATCTATAAAGGCTTCATGATAAATTTTAAATTGTAATAGAGTGAGTAAGCCAGAATTAGCAAAGTTGCCCAGTAACATCGATATCAGCCAAGTATAAGTTTAGAAAGTTATATTTGCAGTTGACCTAACATAACATACTGAAAGCTAATTTTTCAAATTTCCTGAGAACCTTTATCATCAGTTTTTTAATACCAATAACCAAATTCATAGCAAGGACCTTGTGCAACACACAAACTGCATGACAAAAATTATTCTTATGCTAGAATGTGCATTTCAGCCTCAAAATAGGACCTTTCCATATGGTGAATCTTCATTCAAGAAGTGTTACCGACTTCATCATCCGTCAGAAACTTTGAGTTAAGAGTTGAAGAATGAACTAGCAAATTATGATTCTAAAAATAGCGTTTGAAAATTTGAGATACAGGTTGAGGGCAAAGGATATACTGGCTAAAAGTTATTCAGGGAACTGCGTTTTGCTTTCTGGACAAGCGAGGTAAAGTTAGAGTTGTACTAGCATTGTGCTCTCTACACAAATAAAATTATGTATGCCCACTCATAACTTGCTTGAAAAAGAGCTAATCAATCTCATCCTTGATCAGGGTGTGCATACAGTAAATCTCTGCCAAATTGAGATTTCAGGCCATCATTTTGCATTTCGGTTTGATGGTTAAACTTAACAGTATGCTATATCTGAAAACAATATAAGGTTCTTCTGAGGGAACCTACACTTTTAAGGAGAAAACATGAGTTTATTGGATATGCTTTCAAATCAAGGAACCTCTTACCAGCACGTCTCGGCTCAGCATTTCTCCTTAAATTGGTGTTTTGAATCTTGGAGCTTGAATCAGTAAGGTGAGTGAGTTTCCCTTGAGAAGTGGTGTCTGGAGTTATTCCTAGATACCCAAGCCAATATATGTGATAAAAAAAAAAGGTTAATAAAATCATATAAGATGTTTAGATAACAAAGACAACAAATTCCGGAGTAATAATAACAGAGAAGAGGGCTGCAAAGAAGGCTAAGCTTTATTCACCTGTAAAATGCATATGCATTGCACAAAATTTTAACTGACTAGAAGAAATTTTTTAGGACTATTGGACAAACAATCTGAGAAAAGACCCTTCAACTCCATCACTAGAATATCGAGAAAATTCAACAGTAAAATGCCTATATGATGCAAGGAGAGAAAGAGGATAAGCAGCCATTTGCAACTTCCCATTAAATAAGCAAGTAGGTGATGCAAAAAAATGCCTTACAGTACCAAATGGTGGTAAATGTATTCACACATTGATATAACATCTACTATTGACAGGTAGAGAATGTCAGAGTTAACTAAATTGAAATAAAACTAAACGAGGCAACTCATAATAGATGTGAGTATTCAAACAGTAGAGATACAACTGGTATTTACCGGAGGACTATAAGATGGGAAAGATTACCAGGAGGAAGTTTCTTGTTAGTTTGGATTTGGGCTTGTTGATCAGCTAGATTAGTTTTTCCAACTACAGTGAAGATTTTTCTCTGGGGAATTATGTCAGTTTGAGGCTTATGATCTCCTTCCTGTTCTCCAATCTCTACAAAATGACCCTCAAATGCTAGTGATCCGCCAGAACAAACTGTTTCATCCTTTTTCAGAAACCTGCTATTTAAGTGCATCCTGTTCGCATCACACAACTTAACCTGAAAGAAAATAAATTAGAAAAGACATGAGTGCTGAGAGAGAGGGAGAGAGGGGGGGGGGGGAGAGAGAGAGAGAGAGAGAGAGAGAGAGAGAGAGAGATCTCCAACTGAATAATATGCTATCAAGATGGCCACTGAAATAAACAGGTGGCTTCATAATTATTTTTTTATGACTAATTTGTTGTAGGGATAACAGTATGTATGATTCAGAATTATGTTTGATAACAACTCAATATAGCCAGGATAACTGTGACAAGCTTGATTGAATTATAAGATACCTATATTAGAAGTTAACCAAATCAATGTTCTTATACCTTTAAATAGATATGAAGAACACACCACCTTATGTAAAAGTAATTTCTGCAACATGTATTTCTTTGTGCATAGCTTTCCAATATTGTGCCATAAAACTGTGCATACCCCAATGGCTTGATTATTTTCTGGCTTTCTCTCCATTTGACTACTTTACTGGCCATTTAACTAAACATCCCCCTTCCCCCAACCCTTTCCTAACCTGAACTCCACATTAAACACTCCAACTGAAATTCTTGCCGGTGATGCTGCTGAATATAACTGGTCAGAAAGAAAAACTTGGAACCCCCTGGGTGATTAGGAAAGGCATTTATAAGAGCATTTTTACCATCATCTTAAGGATGGTTTCCCAAGTGTTCAAAATACATACTTCAGACTTGCCATGGAAATTTGTGAAGCACAACATGCATATAAAAACTAATGTATCCATTGAATATATTGGAAAACAGATACCATCATTGGATCAGGATGCTGATTGTAGGTAAACAGAACATAAAACACCTTAAGACCTGAAAAAGCTTCTTTCCTAGTCAAAGTTAAAATTTGAATCGATGATTGCAAAATAAGTATGTTGACAAACCATAAGTTGATGTGATTTAACTCATTGAATGTGGTTAAGAAATCATCGACAATGTTACATACATAAAGAACAGAATGTGAGCAAGTTGTATTGTTGATACCTGCCTCCCTTGTGACCCACGAATTACAAGCTCTAAAAAGCCGTCATGAAACTTCTTTGCCTTTTGTGTTATATGAGTGGTGTACAAGACCTGCCATTCTTAACAGAAGAATGGAACATGTTAAATCATCATAAAACCAATGTCAGCAATGACTCATAAGACTAAAATGATGCATTATTCTAGTTCTTTTGGATCCACAGATAAACTAAAAGAAAGTCACCTCTTGTACTGGAATTTGTCGAATCCATACAATTTGGGGAAGAACCAAACTTGTTCATTTCACTCTTCTTGAAGTCTGTAAGATCAGCACAGATTGTAAGTCTAGTTAATAATCAAGCAAAGACCAGGCCATGTTTAGTCTTGGCAGCACTTAAACTTCTATTTGATGGAAACATATATTAACCACTGCACACTTTAAGGAGTATGCAAACTCATACAATAATGGCCTTCTACATATCTAGCTCCTGCCACCCCTACCCTTACCAATCTGTAAGGAATTTGTTGTGTGATATTGCCAATGCTTAAATATGTGACAAAGTTAGGAAAACGTATTGTTTGGAAATAAAACAGTGGAGATAGTCTGAAATACCATTGATAATTTTCTGTGATGGGCTTAAGTTAATCGCTCGTCCTTTGCTCTTCCCGAACACTGGCTTCCTATCTATTCAAGAAGCAAGAAATCTATGGTTATTTGGAGTTCAATGATATGAATAAAGTAAAGATCACTAACTTTCCTCATTTTTTCATGGAAAATCAACACTCCAAAAAAAGAAAAAATGAATGCAAAATCGAGGCAATATCAACAGAAATTTGATTACTCTGGGAATTGTAGCTGTACAATGACCCTGATTTTTCTGAAACTTTACTGTCCTTTTCTTGACAATTGAAAATAGATGTTGGTTGATGTCCTCCACACAGCTCACCAATGTCAACAAGGTAAGAATCAAATGTCACCGTTTCACCAGATTTGATAACATCATCTTTCCTCACAAATCTAGTTTCCAAGAGCTTGTCCCATTCATCATATCAATTGGCCTGTTTATGATTGCATAAATTACCAATTTGTTATAAATAGCACAAGGCATTCATGTACAAGCCAAACACAACCCACATCAATGCTTCTCATGGCTAAAGCTACTTAAAGATGAAAATTTCTTGGAACTGAGAATAAATTGGTAAAAGCTTTTCATCAATGGCTAAAGTTATGATCTCATATCAGTTATCTGGACAGGAGGAGGAAAAAAAAAAAAAAGAACTAAATAACAATCTTATTTGAAAACATTATACCTGGAGAAAAATACAGAATGCACTAATAAACTTTTGAAGCCTTTAGCTTGATAAGATGAATAGAGCAACCTCTAGAATTACAAAAATCAAAATAATTCGACTTGACTTAAGAATCAAAAGGTTAAAAAAAAAAAATTAATCGCTTTAATAATTTTAGGATAGCGATAATCAAAAACAATAATCTGTTGTGAAAATCACGTCGTTTTAATAGATTAGTAAATTGATCAAATCAACCAGACGTATCAGCAATGAATTCAATAATATTATCAGTAAACAATTCATCTACTATGACTGGGAAAATAAGCTTTAAGTTCTCCTCATTTCTTAATAATTCATCTCCTACTCTATCTCCTTAAGCAAAGACGGGTACCACAGAGCTGGAGAGGGAAGAATTTCTGGTTAATATGTAAATCACATATAACAATTAAATGAAAATTTGTCCAAAATATTAGGAATCTCTGTTAAATAAAATTTCTCTGCCAGCAGCAAATACTCAGCTTAATCAGAAGCGCAAAATTAATGTGCAGATATTTAGATTTGCCTAAGCTCAAAAAAACAGCACACACAAACACACATATGAGTTGAGAGATTGAAACCAAAAAAATAAAAATAGGAAAAACCTTATTACGGGACGATTGAAGCACTAGAAAACCGTCTTGAAAGATTTTCCGCTTCTGTTTAACGTGTTTTGTGTACGTCACGCTCCACCGCTGAGCATCCTCCATTGCAACGCTTTCTTCTTCGAATATCTTCTAATTTATTAAAATCAAAGACTCTGAAATTACACTAATCTATCAATAGAAACTTCGGAGTTTAGAATTAGGGGAAGAAAAGCGTTTCTGTTTTAGAGAGGCATCAAAAGGAGTAAACAATCGGCGGTGGGCAGTGGCGGGAAATGGTATAGGTCCATCTTTGTCGCTTCTTTAATGTTAAATTTTTTTAATTTCTTAAAAAATATAATGTAAACCTAATAACGTATATTCCGCTAATTTGTTAAATGTATAAAAATCATATGAAGAAAAATACAAAAAATTGATCAAACCCGAGTAATTTTATTCGATTCTGATTGGTCGAACACTCATGATGGCCGAACGGAACTAGTAGAGTTTGGCCTAAGGATAAAATTGGTATTATTTATTTTTTAATTTTTTTAATTGAAAAATGTATAAATTGAGGTATGCTTAGAAAATCAGGGTGCCTTTAGTCCCACCCTTTTGTAAAATTATCTTAAGTTTATGTATTTTATTATTTTTAATAAAAGTATGAGTGGGACTAGAGGCAACCACCCTTTCCCAAGCACACCCCAATTACAAATATTTAATTAAAAAGAATAAAAAATTTTAAAATACCAAATTTACCCTTTAAGCCAAAAATTTTTTAAAAAAATTAAATCCTAATCTCCTCTTCTTTCTCCATTTCTCTATTTTTCATCTTTCTTACTTCTTTAATGTTAAATTTTTTAATTTTTTGAGAAATGTAATGCTAATATAATGACAAACATTTAACGGATTTGTAAATATATGAAAATCATGTGAAAATCGTATGGAAAAAAATACAAAAACTCGATGGCCAAACAAAACTAGTAGAATAAACCTAAAGAATAAAATTTGTATTATTTATTATTTATTTATTTTAATTGAAAAATGTATAAATTGAATCATGCTAAGAAAATAATGGGTGCCTTTAGAGTATTTATTACTCCCTCGGTCCACCAAAAATGGGCTAGTTACTATTCGCACGGGTTTTAAGAAAGTAGATATGATGTGTAAAAAGTAAAGGGTATTATGGTAAAGTAGATATAATGTGTAAAAAATAAATGTGAGTAAAGTAGATTTGATGTGTAAAAGTCAATGGCAATTTGAGTAAATAAATGTAAATTGAAGGGTATAGATAAATGATATATTGTCATTTTAGCAAAATAGTCTATTTTGTGTGGATGGACAAATATGGTAACGTAGCCCATTTTTGGTGGACGGAGGGAGTATTTATTAACTAATATTAAATTAGGTGTTCGCATAAATGAACTGGTTTTTAAAACCAACCAATGACTGCGATCTCCCCGTTCTGCTCGTAAGGAAGAAGAAGAAGACACAAATCCTGAAATTCTCAGTCTTCAATTCGTTGAATACAAATTTGGGTGAGTTTTCTTCTTTAATCCTTCGATACATTCGTTCTGCGCCGATGTTGTATAGTAGGGTTCTAATTCCTTAATTCTTCGTTACACCATTTTATAACTGTTTTTGAAATCTGATTATCTTGTATGCTCTCTCGCTACGCTTTCTCGGTATCATTCAGATGCATAGTCGTTAACAATTAGTCTATGTGCTAAAGCTTGTTTTATTTTCATTTATTGATCAATTGCGAACAAGAAAGTAATACTAGGAATTACAACTATATCAGCAAGATTACAATGTTTGGTTCATTGTTGCTAAAATCAAATAGGCGTGCGCACGGTGTCCTACTGACTAGAAGAATCGTAGCTGCACTAATTTGTGCATCTTCGGTCTCCGGTGAATCTGAGATTCCATTTAGCTCTCAAACTTTGTTTTCTTATTTCAACGTTTTTTTATATTGATATATTATGGGGATTACTGGTTTTGATTTTCTGAAGTTTTCTAAATAAATAAATGCCAAATTTTAAACGTTGGTGAGGTCGTCCATAGTTCAATTGCGGTAATGTGTTGGTTTCCATACAGTGAACTCGTGTGCAAATCTATCTATGAACATTAGATTCTGGCAGTATAATATGTGTCATTCATGGAATTTTTTTCTATGCAATTTTAGTTCGGAAAGACTATAATTTTTGTAAATTAAGATTTATTTTTATTTTGAGTAGAAAATTTTCAGATTTTGTTAATATGTACTGATTTGTTATACTTTGAGTCTTTGTAAGTAAATGCTGATGAAGCAAATTTTCCTTCAATCTAATTTTGAGAACACATCCCCAAATTGAATTGGGTCCATTGTGGAATGAATAAAGGACTTGGGCAATTTGGTGATGAAACCATTTAACCTTTTGATACACCCATTAAAGCAAACAATTTAACGAGTTTTGATTATGGGATATCCAACGAAATAGACTATCGCAAACCAAACAACATAATCTTTTTAGTGGATGCCTTAAAACTGTTTAATGTATCCCATTGAAGTGATCATGCCCAGTGAACTTTGGCAAGAAAACTCTGTCTAGGAGTTGGTTCCTTGCTTATATTTCACTAGCTTATTGAGGTGTTGCATGTATACTGAACTATGTTTCGATCTGGATGCCGGCATCTTTTGAGCCTGTGATTGATGATTATTTGATTATCCTGATAGTTTTATACAATTTTTTGTGAGTTACAATTGGGGGTGAGGGGCCTCGAACCTGAGACATTCTCAAGATGAGTGATGTACCCGATGTTAAGCCTATGAGTACTGATAGTTTTATACGAATGTTGAATCATCCCAACTAATCATCCAGCTAATCATCCCAACTATTTATTTCAGTTACCCTTGTTCAATGTGTTATTAGGATTCTGCAATGGGTTTGAGCAAAACTGAAGTGAATTTGAGAAGGTTACTTGCAACAGCCCCACAACAACAAAATCAAGCAAAGCTCATAGATGTATGTTCCCAGTCTTCTCAGGTCAGTTGTCACTCTGATAAGAGCAGAAAATAGGAACTCACACACAATCAAACGGAACACCGTTTGCCAAGCCTCCAGGCTCCAGAAAACTCCAATAATTCGATAAAGAAACTAGCGTACAACCCTTGCAATATATATAGAACCCCTCATCTCAAAACCTACCAAAAATAACCATACTAAACCATCCAGCCCAACAGAAAAAAGAACAAAATAAAATTAAATAAAACTAACCGGCCCACGAACATGGGCTCAAGCCCGACCACGCCGACGGTACACCAACAACGGCCTCGGCTCAACAGCCTCGACCACAACCGGCTCCTCCCCACCTTGCTCGCTATCACACTCATAATGTAGGGAGAGTTCTACGGACAATAAGAACATAATTTTTGCATTGTCTTGTTATTTTAGAACTGCCTTGTTTGATTCTTGAGTTTCTTTGTATTTCTGGTTTACGTTCAAGATGTTTTGGACCAGATTGAATGTATATGTAGGTGTTGGAAATGAGATTAAGTATTCTTTTGTGTGTATGATATATATTTAGTATGTTGCGACTCTAAGAGAACAACTGGAGCAACTGGCTGAAGAGAGGACTCCTGAAGGTTTGCCAAGGTTTGTCGAATTCTTTCTTAGGAAATCACATAATGCTCTTCCACTTGCACTTGCTTCAGCTGCTACCATGTAGACAAAATTGGCAACTTAGCATTGATTTTGTTTGGTGGGTTATGTATTCTCTTTTCTCTTATTTTATTTGGAGCTTGACATTGAAGAGGATGTTGAAATTGTAAAGAATCATTTCGTGGAGAAAAATATTAGAGTTGATGTTCTCATTAGTTTTATAATGATTTATCTACCTGTTATGAGCATTCATTATTTGTGATTATGAGAATTTGATGTTTTCATGTGATTGAAAAGACCTCTAAGATAGCATCATCTTGTGATATACTATGGAGATTATATGTTGATTCTTAATGAAGCTATCCATCTTTTGATTAGCCCCTCATGCTCACAAGCAACTGGAGAAGACTCTTTTTAATTGATTGATCGCTATCAGCAAGAGTGAACACCAATCCATTTGACTAACATATGGCATTAGTTTCAATAAAATCCATTAACTATTACATTTCTGTTCTAAAGTCCATTATCGTTGTTGACATTAAAATGTGATTTGATTCACTTCTTGCTGGGAATAACATTTTAAGTTTAATGCTTCTGTCTACTGGATTTTGCTTTTGTTTTAGTACCTTAGTCTTAAAATCTATATATAGAAGCGATATTACCTCTATTGTGTTTTTTCCTTAGCCCCCTCAGTCTCACAAATTACTCAAAAGTTATCCTATTATCTTATTGCCATCAGTGTGAACAAAAGTGAATCAATTTGATTATTGATAGGTAACAGTTCGAATAAAAACTTTTCAGTGTGGTGCTTCCCTTGCGAGAGCTTATCCTCACCTTCGCGATCATGTGATGCATTTAAATAGTGTATAGTCTTGCTTCTTGCGTGATTAAAATTTTATATGGAATTCTTTTGTATGCTACATTTAGCTTTTTGTCCTTTACTACCTTAATCTTATTTTTTTATAAATAAATGTGATCCATGGACTCTAATATCCCACCTCCCCCCCCCCCAACCAAATGCCACTACAGGGTTTCAAAAGCTCTGTTAAATGAGTATTCAGGGAGAATTGAAGCTATAGCAGCCAAATTAGATGTCACCGAGTTGTGTCGTAGTTTTTTGAGTTGCTTGCCTGTTGAATTTTGGTTATTCCCACTATTTGTTTGTAGGTATAGTTTTTTATAGTTCTATATAGCTGCATTAAGTTTATTAAAACTTTTTAAGGAAAACAGAATATGCATTCTCTATTGTGATGTTAAATGTACAATGTGGTTCTCGAAACTAAACTTCTATTTATTTTCATGTTGAACGTCTGGATGATATAATTTTATTGTTCTCTTTTCTCTCTTTTTTTTTTCCTCTTTCTCCTGACATCAACAATCTTTTTTTTTTTTTTTCTAGGAGACGTCAATAATTATAGTTCGATCCTTTATTGTTTATACTAAGTTCATTTCATAGGTCAATTTCATTAATACTGCCATTTTGGGTTTTCTATAGTCTCCACAAATTATTGGCGCTATAGAATTTTTCCGCCGCTGTGTTAAAATAAATGCTAGGAACTAAAGCTACTATACTATGGTAATCATCTCTTACCTTTTTTCCTTTACAAATTCCAGTGCAATGTTAGTGCTCAAGCTTCTGAGGAGCCTTCCTTTGAGGCTAAGATCAGGGACTCCCCTTGTACATCTGATGGGGAAAGTATTCACTCCCCCGGAGGACTGAGGAGGAGAGTTTTGTATGTCAAATGACAGTTATACTATCCTTTTGGATTATCTTACCTATAAATTTTCAAAATTGACTCTCTGTTGATGCAGGCATCAGTCAGAAGGTAGATCCCCCAGTATTGTTGAGGATAGTAACACTACAAAGTCTGTAAAATTGGATGCTGCAGCTCACACTCACATTGAGAAACACAGGTATTTCTTTTTCTATTTCTTATATTGATGGTATTTCCCATAATAAAATGCAAGTATTGTCGAGTAGTTTGGAATGAGCTTATACCTACCAAGTTAAATAATGATTACTTCATTGCTGATATTTTTACTTAAATGGGCTTACTGGTGATAAGTTAGTGCGTGAATAACATAAGATCCAGATTCATTTTGCTATGTGGGTAAACTTGTTTAAAGATCTTACAAGATGTTTTCTGTGTTTATTACTTGTTGATCTCATTTTAAAAAGTAAGTTGTTGAAATACTTGTTTAAACTAGAAACCATGGAGCTTTTCAGATGTTGGAAACCAGAATTTGGTAGAATGAAAGTATCATAATTTAGTGGAGCTATTAAAATACTAATTTATTTTATAAACAAGTAATCTCTTGCTCAGAAAATGGCTTGAACAGTTATTTCTGACAGTGTGAGGAAAGACTGAAATAGGCTTTAATACATAAAAGGCTAAAGTTAGGTTATGCAGAATAGCATTTCTTATCTTATAAAAAGCTGTTTAATATGCTACCTTTTCAAAGAGAGTAGTCTTATGATGAGTCAATCCATAAATAACACTGAGAAGGTGAACGCAATGTTGTTGCTTTAACTTTTAGTTGCTGGAAATTGCTCTGGGAGATTACATTCGTCCCCTTTCCCTTGCATGATAGTAGCTGAATATGACTTTTACGTGCTCCATCTATGCCACAGTTGCATGTAACAGAGCAAGCTGCTTCCATTTTAACTAAATATTAGTGCTTAAAGTAAACAACCACGTCTATGCAATACAATAATTCTCCATGTACACGAGTCAAAATGTCAAATTGTTTCTACACTGGATCTCAGAATGCTGATAAAACAGTGAAGGCTTAGTACCTATCCCTTCAGTTTATGTCATGCACAAGTTGTGTTGTTTGGGCAATTAACTCATATCCATCTTTGCCTGCTATCATGTAACCAATCATAATTGATTTGGGATCTTGTAATTGTAGATACTGGACTCAACTGAGAAAGCGGTTGAACAGAGCTTGGCAAGCACTGGACACGCTAACACCCGAGCAATGAAGATTTACTTGCAGAGTCTGAAAACATCATGCTTCCAATGGCTGCTCATCTTTGCAATGACATGCATATTCGTAATGGCTGTACTGCTTATACGTGTTACTTAGGTACTTCATGGTTCAACTGTAATGTCTCCCAATATTATACCTTATACACACACACATATATATGTATGTATGTATGTCTTATTTTTTCACTAAAATGATGATCGTGTATGAATGGTAAGTTGAACAGAAATCACTGATAGCGAGACTGATGTTAATAAAATGTTGTATGACTTTGATGATGGTAAAATAAAAAATGTATAAATAAAAGTATAAAAGGGTAAAGATAAAAATAAAAATATAAAGGGCTAAAGTAAATTTAAGAGAATTGCAGGGTCCAAAAATTGAGAAATATTTAGGCGAAAGTTAAAACGAAAACTATATGTGCCAAAATTGTGTTTTTCCAAGAATCTAACCTAGAACAAAATCTTCGACTTCTTACATAAGCATGCGCATGAGTTGAGATTGCGAATGGAAGTGAGTAGATATGAACGAATCTAAGTCATTTTCAAGATCGACTGTGAGCGTGGATACTTGGGCGCATGAGGCATATGACAGTGCATGTAAGCATTTTAAAAGTGGTTCGAATTGGGTTGACCCAAATTGTATGGATCTAGGATCAATGCAATAATTTCATAAGAGTATTTCTGATTTATGAATCACAAAAACTTACATGAGACAGTTTCACAAATAGTTATCGTGAGACGTATTCTTATTACCCATAAACAAAACTCATAATATAAATTCATGTGTGAGTTGTGAAATGTGGATTATGAGTCCATCTCACATAATTAATTTGTGAGACAATCTTATGCAAGACTTACTCTTTATTAATTAATCTCAACTCGAAAAGAACTTGTTCGATATCAATTATAAGTTTAATGAGTAGAATTTGATATTGTTTTACCTACCTTGCAAGAAATTTTGTTTGCCATATTTTATTTATTTTGTACCTTCACCTTTTCGAATCTTCGAAACCAGTCTAATTTTGACGCTCATAAAAAATTGGAGTAGGTAAAAAAAAACGTGTGTTTTGTTAGGAGGTTAATAGAATATATTTTTTTATGTATAAATGGTAATTATATATGTGGGGTTTCAATATGTAACATGTATTATTGTGTTTTTTTGGTTCATTGCAAACTCTCTGATTGCATTTTACAGTTCAGGTCCTTTTCAATTTGCTACAATCGATCAATTTTCCTGCAACTTTTTTGTTGGATTCTAATATTAAGGATTTTGTGTATTCGTGCAATCTCTGATCTATTTTCTAACCACATTTTTTGTTGGAACCTAATTTTTAAAGATTTTAATATTATTATTATTATTATTACATACTTGAATTATGGGGAATTCTTTCTTTTTCATCACAAAAAATTACAAAAAAAAAAAAAATAGCAAGCCCTGTTATCGTACTAAACTCAACATGAAACAAAAAAAAAAAAAAAAAAATCAATAGCAAAAACCAACATTCAAAGAACATTTTAGTCACCTCAATTTTGATTTTAATATTCAACGGGAAAATCTTTATATTATCAAGGAACAACATGATGTCTGAAAAATTGTAAGTTAAAATATGGTTTCTACTATTGACAAAGTTTATATCTTTCAACACTCATTTCATGTTAATGTAGGGTCTTATGGGTGAAATTAAGATTTTTACTATTGATATTGAGAAAACTTTATGATGAATGAAGGGGTTTCATCCCAAAATAATATATAGATTTTCTCCCAAATTCATGGAAAAATATGGAAAGACCCTTTAAAATTAGGTTCTAACAAAAAAAAAATAGTAGAAAACTTAATTAGACGTTGCAAATTGAAAAAATAAGAATTATGTGTTGCAAAAATACCAAAATAACCCCTTAATATTGGAATCAAACTAACAAGTAGACAGAAAATTGATCGCATGCTGCAAATTGAAACAAAAACCATGGACCATATATAGATTACGGTTAGAGTAAAAAATTATTTCAAATACAATGTGAAAAAAACACTATAGTACATAGTCCAAATTTTAAGTTAACCTTTCTACATATATGATATTGCTTTTATTATATTTCATAATTCTCATCATCATATATCCTTGAAAGATTCATTATATACACCAAACTATGTAGTTGCATCAAGTCCTACGTAAATATATGGTGCGTTGTATGACATGCTCCGTAGTAATGAGAAAATCAATATAAGTTTAATTAATTTGAATATTAATCTTGTTACCTTACTAAAAATGATACAAATTTCATAAACACTCATTTTGAAAGGTGAAAGGTGAATGGAATATGAAAACATATAGAATTCACATGAAAAAACAAGATTTATTGTTTGAAGTATCCAAAATCTTTTAGAATTTTATTTTATTGTTTGAAGTATCCATTGTCTTGAAGAATTTTATTTTGTTTCTAGAAGTATCAATATGTTGGGCTAAATGCAAAAACCAACCTAAAATATGATTGTTTTTTAATTTGCAACATTTTTTTTATGTGATTGCCAAATGCACATCACTTGACTTTCTTGGGACTTTTAGAAGGATAAAAATAAACTCAAGTATGATTGTTTTTTCAACTTGCAACCTGAAGCATAACTGTTGGTCCCAAGTGGTCAGAGGTTCAGAGGGGGGTGAATGAACCTCTATCGATTTTTCAAACTCTAAAATCTTTCTATAAGATAGGTTCCTGATTCAAGAGTGAATGCAGCAACCTGACTCAGATCAGCAACCTGGCAGTATGCTTGATCAAGGTCCTGACCTGATTTCACAGTACGCAGCGGAATAAACTTGATAGAGTTTCTTTTGGAAAATAGTTTTCTTTTACAAGTATGCTATTTTCAAAGTCTTTTATGCAGGATGCTTATGATATGTACTGCAAGATAGATAAGACAAAGTAAATGCAATACAGTAAGTAAATTAAAGCAATAAACACTTATGGTTTATAGTGGTTTGAATGTGGTGTAAGCCTTCTACGTCCACTCTACTCCTTCACAAGGAGGAACTTCGTTAGGTCAGTTCGATTTACAGGCCTCGCTTTACAAACCTCTTTCTAACAAGCTACGCCTACTAGAATCCTAGACTCTAGTTCAAGGCCACAACCCACAAAGGGTACAATCCCACAAAGGGCAAGTAGCCTAATTCTAGACTACACACTTAGCAAGGATACAATCCTCTCAACTAAGTACACCTAAAACAACCTAGCGCACACAACACAAATGGTTAAAAGATTAAAGGTTTCTTCAACTGTAGTGATGAAGTCAGTCTTGAACTTGATGGCTTGAATACTTGATAGATTGACTGCTTCTCGAAGGTTGAGTGATTGAGCTTAATAAGAGCTTAGAGTATGAAAGACTTGAGAGATTTTGCAGTGTATGTTTCAAAGCTTCAGTAGTCTTTATGGTCAGTCCATCCTTCTATTTATAGATCTTTGGAAAATGCCCGTTGAAGAGATGTATTGTTCTTGTTTCAGTTCAAATTTGATCTTCCAAATCTTTGCAATTAATGCGATTGACAACTTGAGAATATAGGACATGTCCTATTCTTATCCGCATTAATGGCGCCACTCCCTGGTTGCAAATCTTTTGCAGAGCCGCAGGTACATGTGACATCTTCTCATTGGCTTGACTCAAACTTTTGTCTAACGGGTCTTTGTCAGTAACCTTCCTCGTACTGCATTCAATATACATTCCTTATATAGTGATAAATGAGCTGAACGGAAGTTGTCAGCTTGTTGCTTTGTTCTTCAAAGCTTGTATATCTTAAATGTCAGCTTTCTGATGTGAAACAGCTTTCTGTTCCAGAGTAGCTTTCTTGTCTTGTCATCTGATTGTCAGCATCCTGACTCGAGTAGCTTCCTTTGTTAGACAATTGTTCAGACTTCTATGTGACTTCTTGATCTTCTGATTGCTTGATTCTTCTTTGAACACGATGTGTTCCTTGAAATTCTGTTCCAAACATTTATTTTTATTTTTCTAAAGACCTATTATTATTTTCATGAAGATACGCTTATAGGTCTATGTTCCACTTATAAAATATGGAGAATGGGTACTCTAACTTTCTGTCCAAAGTTACATTGTCTCATCAAAACCTACATAGAAATCTCCCAACAATAACTTCTTTTTTTTTTTTTTCAATTTGAAACGTAAATTTTTTTAAAATGACAAATCTATCCTAATGAAAATCACGTGTTGTGCATTTGGCCAGAAAAGCTGCCAGAAAAAAGGTTTAGGTTACACTTTGAAAAGTTCCTACACTTTGAATTACAATCGGATAAAAAAAATTAGGTTGCAAATTGAAAAACGATTGTACTTTAGATTTTGCATTTAACCCTTCTTTGTTTATTGATATTTGATGCAATAACTTCTTACGTCAATATTTCAGACAATTTAAGTCTAGGAGAAAACCAACTTTCTCTTTTTTTTGCCTTAAAAAAAAAATATATGTATCTTTCCCTAAAAATTCGTACCCATCTAAACAATAGGAACGTAGACAAATTTGTGATGAATATTTGTCTGAGTTAGACAAGTTGGTCCCGACTGCTGGTCCTGCTCCTCGTTCACACTCTATGCAAGATTTAACAACATATATTCCTTTATTTCATAAGTACTATATAGTATTTCACTTGCCATTCTAAAAAAAGTATCAAATTAGAGACAGATAAATTCTATTCTAAACACTAATACAACATAATTCTATTTTATAAAATTCTAAAATAAACATATACTTTTACTTTTCAAAATTCAGGAGTTTAATGACGAGATTTCCCCAATCCACCATAATTTCATTACAAACATACCCTTTGTTCATATACATTTGGTCATCCTCAATAGATTTGAATATCCTAAATCGAAGTGGTTAAATGAATTTTCGGTACTATCCATATAAAGAAGGTGATAAAAAAAATTTAGGAGCTCATATCTAAATAACTTAGAATCATAAGCTCAATAAGAAATTAATATTCATTTTGATATATAAGAACAATATATTGAAGGACCCAAAAATGATACATAAAATCATCAATTGTTGAACAATCCTCCACATTAGAACTCATCTAAATTCTTTTTTTCTTGCATCATATATCATGTTGGCCTCACAATAAACCTTGTGATGAGTTTTATATCAGAACTATATACATAGAAAATAGATTACAATATTATTTATATATGAAATGGTAAATGGGGATGAATGGCTTTTACAAGATGAGGACAATGATGAGGTGGAAGTCATATACAAGCAAGTGAGTGATGTCAAAATTGTTTCTAGAGCTTCTTAGAACACCCCCACTCTCCTGTTGTGATTTTTGTCCTGTTTCTTCCAATTATTACTACTGTGGCCACTGAGGATTCAACAAGGGTCGCTAATTATTTGTCCTCATTTGCGACTACATTTTGTTTTAAAATTTTAACCAAAAGTCTTTTTTTTTTTTTTTTATTCTGATCCCAAAATTATTTATTATTTTTTTTTCAAGCAGATTATTCCAACGCACAAGTTGAGAGTAAAGGAATCTGGCAAGTCCCAGATTTTATAATACTGAAAATCTATTGAATGTCAATTCCACTACGAAAATCTATTAAACTATTGCTTTTTTCAAGTAAAAGTAGATTTAAGACATGATCACCTTACTACACCTATTTTCATCATGCTTAGGGGTGGAAATTGGAACGGAATATCCGATATCCGCCGAATCCGATCCGAAATTTTCCGATTTTGGAACGAATTTTTTTAATCCGAAATCCGAAATTCCGACATCCGATTTTTCCGAAAATTTTCGGATGGAAATCGGATATAGTTTTAAAAGTTTCGGAAATTCCGAAATCCGATCCGAAATATTTCCGAAATGCAATTTTCGGAAATTCCGATTTCCGATCCGATCCGAAATTCCGATTTCCGAAATTATAAAATGTAGAGTGAGTAGAGACATTTGAGAATCGAACACAAAACCTCTCACACTCAAAACACGAAACTTACCATCAAACCAATAATAATTGTTGTAAATAATTCAAACATTTTATACTATATACTACTTGCTATAGAAGAATACTATATAATATATTTCATATACATTTACTATATGTAAATATAAATATACATATTATAGTATACTTTATAATACTATATACTACTCCATATAATATATTTTATATACATTTACTATATGTAAATATAAATATACATATTATAGTATACTTTATAATACTATATACTATATAATATATTTTATATACTTTATACTATATGTATATAGTATAGTTTATACTATAGTTTTATTTTATACTATATACTATAGTTTATATTGTAGTTTCTTTGTATTATTTTATAATATATACTAAATACTATAGTTTATACTGTAGTTTTTTAGTATTATTTTATAATATATACTATATATTATAGTTTATAGTATAGTTTTTTAATTATATTATATACTATATGCTATAGAATAATATTATATACTTTATGCTATATACTATATACTATATGTATATAGTACAGTTTATACTATAGTTTTATTTTATACTATATACTATAGTTTATACTGTAGTTTTTTAATTATACTATATTATATACTGCATAATATATACTACATACTATATACTACATACTATATACTATATACTTTATACTATATGCTATAGAAGAATACTATATACTATATATTATATGCTATATAAGAATACTACATACTATATATTATATAAAATAAAAAGTGAATATCTAATTTTAAAGGTAAATATATCATAAATTTCATTAAAATGATAACAATTTATATAATAGGAATAATGACAAAGAAAATTATACAAATTATAAAACAAGTATTTTAAATATCGAAGGATTTCGAACAAAACATTATCATAAATAATAATATAGATTTAAATATTCATTTGATTTGAGCTTCCTAAAAGAAAAATAACTTAATAAATATGAATTAATAAGTATAATTACTTACAAAATGATAAAATGTAGAGTTAGTAGACGCATTTGAGAATCGAATACTATAATACTATATACTATATAATATATTTTATATACTTTATACTATGTGTAAATATAAATATACATATTATAATATACTTTATAATACTATATAATATATTTTATATACTTTATACTATATGATAGTATATAAATATATTATATACTATATGTATATAGTATAGTTTATAATATAGTTTTATTTTATACTATATAATATAGTCTATAGTTTATATTGTAGTTTTTTAGTATTATTTTATAATATATACTATATACTATAGTTTATATTGTAGTATCTGTAGTTGTTTAGTATTATTTTATAATATATACTATATATTATAGTTTATACTGTAGTTTTTTAATTATATTATATTATATACTATATACTATATGCTATAGAAGAATACTATATACTATATATTATATACTTTATGCTATATATACTATATACTATATGTATATAGTTCATTTTATACTATAGTTTTATTTTATACTATATTCTATAGTTTATACTGTAGTTTTAGAATTATACTATATTATATACTGCATACTATATACTACATACTATATACTACATACTATATACTACATGCTATAAAAGAATACTTTATACTATATACCATATACCATATATTATATACTATATACTATATATTATATGCTATATAAGAACACTATATACTATATATTATATAAAATAAAAAGTGAATATCTAATTTCAAAGGTAAATATATCATAAATTTCATTAAAAATGATAACATTTTATATAATAGGAATAATGACAAAGAAAATTATACAAATTATAAAACAAGTATTTTAAATATCGAAGGATTTCGAACAAAACATTATCATAAATCATAATATAGATTCAAATATTCATTTGATTTGAGCTTCCTAAAAGAAAAATAACTTAATAAATATGAATTAATAAGTATAATTACTTACAAAATGATAATAGTTTATAATATAGTTTTATAGTTTTATTTTATACTATATATTATATACTATATACTATTCATATAAATTTTATAATTTTATTTTATACTATATACTATTCATATAAATTTTATAGTTTTATTTTATACTATATACTATAGTATATATTAAATATAAAATATGACTCAAAAACTAAAGGTGAAAAAAGTAAAAAAATTTAATATAGTATTGATATACTATTTATAATTTTATTTTATAACTATAACTATAATTTTATTTTATAACTATTTATTTTATAATTTTATTTTATAACTATTTATATACTATAGTACATTAGCAGTATAATTAATCTCTCATGTCTTTGGTAGATATTATATTGATGTTAAATGCTTGGAATATCAGATTTAAGGTCGTATTATTTCTTAGGATATTAGAAAAGGCTATATAGCTAATAGACCAACTAATTAATTTCGAAAATTTCTGAATTTCTGAATTTTTTAATTTCTAAAATTTCTGAAAAAAATTCTGAAAATTCCGAAAATTTCCGAAAAAAATTCCGAAAAATTCCGAAAAAATTTCCGAAAATTTCCGAAAAAAATTCCGAAATTTCCAAAAATTCTGAAAATTCCGAAATCGGATTGGATTTCACATTTCCGAAAATTTTTGGATGGAAATTGGAATTGGTTTTTCATTTCCGAAATTTTTTGGAATTTTTCCGAAACACCCTATTTCCGATCCGATCCGTCCGATTTCCACCCCTAATCATGCTTAAAAAATACTACCTCCATCCCTCCGTCCCGCTCAAATTTGCACACTTTCCGTTTTCGTCTGTCCCATTCAGATTTGCACACTCTAAAAATAGCAAATAAAATGTACAAAATTGCCCTTTACTATTCAACATTAACACTAAAAAAACAGTTTTTTCTTAACCTCCGTGCCCAAAAACAGTTTTTTCTTAACCTCTGTGCCCGTCCCTACGTGCAAATTTGTGCAGGACGGAGGGAGTATTATTCAAAAGAGCATATGCATGAGGTTTGAAAGATGAGGCTCAATAGATTTTTTTTTTTAAATATATATTTATTCATTTACTCAAAATAAGATTTTATGAAATGATAAGTTGTTCTAAACCAATGTCACAAAAGGTACTCCAATTTAAAAACAAAAAATTCTTATTTGACCGACTATTTAAAATTGGACATCTTAAATATAAAATTGCCACTACTAGTCTATTAGTATCTTATTTTGTCAAAACATTTTAAAACTTGAGTTTTAGATTGTTCTAACATTTTATAAATGTAGTCCAATATACAAGATATACTGTCTTTTGTTTTCACGATATTTAATGCAAATTCAAAAAAAAAGAAAAAAGAAAGAAAACATGACGTAATAGCTTATGTCACTCCAATTGACTAATTATTTAATATTCTCAACGATTTTCCTCATACAAATTAACTGGATACCTTCATATAAATTAGGAAGAATTTCTGTCTCTGGCAGGGCTTTTTCGGAGAATTTCCCAAACCCATCTTCAAATCTTTTCTACCATATTTTCTTATTCCACTTGCATTTGAGTATGTCTCAATATATTTAGCATTCTATATTTCATACACGTGTCATGAATTTAATTAATAAAATATATTAGTTGAATAAAATTTGAACAAAACTTCTCAATCCCAGTGGCCACCACATACATATACTGAATATATCTATTTATAGAACCATTTAATATGTTAGTCAATGTTAAATCAAAATGATCGAACGTAGCATGATCATATATTGATGATAAATCAACACATCCAATGAAACCAGTCAATATATAAGTTCTTATTGTAAATTTTTTACTTAGGAAATATTATTATTATTATTTTAATTAATTTTGTTACTTAAAAATATTACTTACAGTTACTTTATTTCGAATAAAGTATTATTTTCAATTTGAAAATATCATTTTTTAAGTATTATTTACTATTTTGATTGAAATAACACAAGATATTCCCTTTTATTTTGAAAATTATTGTTTTTGATTAACAATAGTACTTTTTTTTTATATATATAAAACTACTACCTATAATTCTATTGTTATTTCGAAAAAACATTAACTCTAACTTGAAAGTATCATTTTTTAAAGTATTACTTACTACTCTTTAAAACTGATTCTAAGTATTACTTTTTATTTAAAAAAATATTACTTACTATTTCTTTTGCAAATTGATATTGTAAAAGTATCAATTTTGGCAAAAACTTTTGTGCACGAGGTGCACGGATCCTAGATCCGTGTACCACAATTTAATATTCATCTCATATTCAAGCCCAATTGATATACAATCTATTTTTATTAAATTTTCGGCCCAATAATATTAATTTCTGGAGTCACGCTGCTGTACACCTTGTGCACGGATCGGTGGATCCGTGCACAACAATTCAAACCACAGCCACACACTCGCAGTAAGGACGCGCTCTAAATAGATGGCGCGTGATAACACGCGCCATCAATTTAATTTTTTTTTTACTGAAATTCACTATTCATCGTCTTCTCACGCCAGTTTGGGGAAAACTACAACAACCATTGATCAAACCACGAAGTAAGCTCTTCTTTGAATTCGATCCATAGACATAACGTCCAATATTGATCAAATTTCGACCATAAACACATAAATACTGTTTCTGAAAAAATAAAATTCTGTCATTGATGAAGGTTTGAAGATGAGACAATGATTGATGACGGTTTAAAGTTGATACAGTGTTCAAATACCCATTGATTGAAGGTTTTAGTGTTTGAATTGAAGGACGAATCTCAAAAAAAATTGGGAGAACTGCGACATCGATTAACAAAATCGCGAAGGAAAAATTTCCGCCATTGATACAGTGTTATGTATAAATTTATGTAGTACTGTTGTGTTATTTTAGTCATGTGGTTGTGTTTATTGAGTGGTACTATTATGTATAAGTTAGTAATACTGTTATGTATAAATTATATAGAACTGTTATATTAATTTATGTAATATTGTTGTGTTAATTTAGTGATACGGCTGTGTTTATTGAGTAGTATTGTTATGTATAAGTTAGTAGTACTGTTATGTATAAATTATATAGAACTGTTATATTTATATTAATTTATGTAATACTGTTGTGTTATTTTAGTGATACGACTGTGTTTATTGAGTAGTGATACGACTGTTATGTATAAATTATATAGAACTGTTATATTTATATTAATTTATGTAATACTGTTGTATATAGAACTATTATATTAATTTATGTAATACTGTTGTGTTATTTTAGTCATACGGTTGTGTTTATTGAGTGATACAGTTGTACATAACACTACTCAATAAACACAGTCGTATCACTAAAATAACACAACAGTATTACATAAATTAATATAAATATAACAGTTCTATATAATTTATACATAACAGTACTACTAACTTATACATAACAATACTACTCAATAAACACAGCCGTATCACTAAATTAACACAACAATATTACATAAATTAATATAATAGTTCTATATAATTTATACATAACAATATTACTAACTTATACATAATAGTACCACTCAATAAACACAACCGTATGACTAAAATAACACAACAGTACTACATAAATTTATACATAACACTGTATCAATGGCGGAAATTTTTCCTTCGCGATTTTGTTAATCGATGTCGCAGTTCTCCCAATTTTTTTTGAGATTCGTCCTTCAATTCAAACACTAAAACCTTCAATCAATGGGTATTTGAACACTGTATCAACTTTAAGCCTTCATCAATCATTGTCTCATCTTCAAACCTTCATCAATGACAGAATTTTATTTTTTCAGAAACAGTATTTATGTGTTTATGGTCGAAATTTGATCAATATTGGACGTTATGTCTATGGATCGAATTCAAAGAACAGCTTACTTCGTGGTTTGATCAATGGTTGTTGTAGTTTTCCCCAAACTGGCGTGAGAAGACGATGAACAGTAAATTTCAGTAAAAAAAAAATTAAATTGATGGCGCGTGTTATCACGCGCCATCTATTTAGAGCGCGTTCTTACTGCGAGTGTGTGGCTGTGGTTTGAATTGTTGTGCACGGATCCACCGATCCGTGCGTGACTCATCAATTTTTATATCAAGAGTGTTACATTTTTTTTCAAACAGTACACTTTTTATGTACCAAGGAATTTTTCTATGCAAATAAATTGTCATACTTCAAAAGTATAACTTTTATTGTAAAAAAATTAATTCTTATTATAAAAAAGTTGATTTTCAAAAAGTAAGAAAAAAATATGTTTGCAATAAAAAATAATCCATCAAACTAAAAATAATACTTTTAAAGTAAAAAAAATAATATTATGTTGACTAGTTTATTAACTGTATTGACTATGAACTAATAATATTGACTCATACTGACCAACACATTAATCATGTTGACCCCGTTGACTTGATAATGTTTGATTCATATGAACACCGTCTAAAAGATTAGATTCATGAGATAATGTAATAATAGAATGTCTCATGTGTGTGTATATATATAGTAGTAATATAGATCCGATCTTGAGTTTCTTAATTATGAAATCCAACTTCAAATATGCACGAACCATCTTATCATTTTTATTACAACACAAATCATAGTTTTAATAATTTGAGTCGGAGTTTGTTCTATAAAAACCAATATTGTTCGTCAATATAATCCCCCTTCATATATCTATTACCTATATAAAAATGTGGATGTTTCTTACAAAATATGGATTGTCAAAATATCCCTATTAAAGATTATTATTTAAGGTTATATTAGTAATTTAAGACAAATTTGATACAAGATAAGATGGAGCCCGCTAAGTAATGGAGTTGTGCCATCATAATCCATTTGAAAGTTTAATTAATTAGTCTTAATTAATCTACTTTAGACATTAAAAGGCGTACCATTGAGAATTACTATTAAGGACTCCATTGCCGTGTCATGATTAATTAACCATATACTCCAGGCCATTATTATTATTATATTAAAATCCTAACTAATTCAAAATCTTATAGAATTCTATTATAATTAGAAGTCTAATATAAAAGTGTTATATATAAGGTATTTGTAGTTTTTGTAATCTGCCTTTTCGTTTTTATTGTCACACCCCGTTTTCGTACTTTTAAAATATCAGAGTTGCCTATGGGCGTGCAGGGGAAGGAAAGATAGAAACATACTTTTTAAAGTTGAAACAAACAAGTAAACATCAAGTCATGTGTTACAAATTTAGAAATAGTTAAGTTTAGAAGAAACGTACAAATATTTTACAAAGCATCGGCCCATCGCCGGAAGATAACAGTTTAAAGCGACAACGGAAAATAGACAGGATCTCAAGTTACAAAAGTTTTACATAAGTAGTCTTAAAACATAGTTCAACAAACCCAAATAAACTAAAACAGAAGAAACTCTGAATACGGCACCCCTCTCGCTGCATGTCTTAATTTTCATCGCTTCCTGTAGTGTGAGTACAGATAGGGGTGAGTGCGTTTGAATACACTCGTGGGAGTAATTTCCATTTTCAGGATTATATAAATAGTTAAAATACGTAAGTAGAAATCAGCACATCAAGTAATCACAGCATGTAAAATGCATTTCACATATAATCCTTCGGCGCGGGTGTTCCTCGTCTTACCCGGTAATCCTTCGGTGCGGGTATTCCCCATCTTACCCGGTAATCCTTCGGTGCGGGTGTTTCCCGTCTTACCCGGTAATCCTTCGGCGCGGGTGTCCCCCGTCTTACTCGGTAAAACATGTTACATAGTATGCATGATCATAAAATAACACAGCACGTAATCCCAAGGCACGTAAGTTCAAGTAATTCATAGCATGCGATTGTAGATATAATAACTTTGATTAACGTATCAGCGATTTCATTAGCATATCAAGACATATTAAGTATAGAAATGTAAAAGACGTTAAGTTCAGAAGTTACCCCCACCTAGTTAGGTGGTGTTTGACTTCATGTGATACAAGCTTTAAAACACGTATGCTCCTAAACGCGATAGCCTACACATGCAAACGTAATCTATTAGTTTTTCTTATCATTAGCATTAATTAAACTTTTTAAGAAACTCTCTCGGAAAGAAACGATGGTGGAAAGAAAGACAATTAGAAAGGCTTAGAACTTGATCTCCAATCGAAGGGGATTCAATTATGATTCTATAGGCGAAAGAATGAGCTTAAACGGACGAGAAACAAGTTAAAACGGAGCGTTTTTGGGTTTCGGGGTAAAATTGTAAATTCTGCAGGAGAGTTGACTTTGACCAGGGGCGTTTCTGTAATTTCAGAGAAGTTTTGGGGTCAAAGCGAGATTTCTGGAAATCGGGGGTCAACGAAATATACAGAAGTCTTAGGGGTGAAAATCAAAGGTTTGGAAAGTTCTGGGGGTGAAAGTAGAATTTCCAGAAGATTGAGGACTAAAATGCACAAAACCAAAAGTTGAGGGACTAAAAAAAGAAAAGATCATAACTTTCTAGGGTTTGCAAAAAGGTCCCTGGGCTTTTCGAATTTGCAAACAAACCCCTGTCCCTTCCAAACCACCCCCGTCGCTGCCCTTCGCCATTGCCGCCCTACGGAGCTCCGCCGGCGACCACCGCATCGCCGGCGACACCAACACCAGTACGGCGGCGCACCAGGCGCCGCCCCCAACCACCACACACTCACAGCACAACCCTTGCGGTGACGGCGGCGAAGAGAGAGAACGACAGAGAGAGAGAGAGTGATCGAGAGGAGAGAGAGAGAGAAAAGATAGAAATTTCAGACGGCGATTGCCGGAGATCGAACCGTTCGATCGACGATCCAAGCCCGGAATCGTGACGGGCTCGGCGAGAGCTTTCATTGCATGTATAGATCGGCTTGATCGGTAAAGAAACGAGGGAGAAACAAAGAGAGAGAAATAGGGGTGGAGAGAGAGGGTTTCGCCAGCTGTTTTTGGCCGATTCACAGCGGCTCCGGCAGCGGAGAGGAAATCCAAGCCCGGAAACGGAACGGGCTCGGCGAGGGCTTTGATTTGACGTAAGGCTCGAACAAAACAGAGAGGGGATGCGACGGCACCGGTGGTGGCGCCACCTCCGGCACGACGGCGACGTGGTGGTGCTCCGGCCGCTGGAAAATCAGGGAGAGAAGAGAGAGTAATTTTTTTATTACCTTAGTGTTAAAAATCCAAAGTGTGGCAACTCTCAAGTGTACCCCATGTTTTAACTTATTATCCACTTGGATCAAGAGGGCCTAACTTGGGCCTCGTGCCTCCGATTGGGCCATTTCTCTTTTTATTTTCTTCATCTTTCGATTACGATCATTCTTATAACATGCTCGTACCGTTTTCGAATAAATCAAACCCTCAATAAACATAAACGTAAGCTCTTTCAATTAATTACGTTTTCGATAAAATTAATCGTACGTTCGATAAATTAAATCATGTATCTTTCGATTATCTGAAACGTACAAAATTTAGAATCACATACTTAAGGTTAAATTATTTAATCGTCAAATTATGCATCATTTTTCTTAGGCGCTACATCCCTTCTCCCTTAAAAGAAATTTCGTCCTCGAAATTTTAGAAGCGTACCTAAAAACGACAAATCTGGATGCTTCGCCAGGATCCGATCTTCTGGTTCACATGTCGCTTCTTCCTTTCCATGACGACTCTATTGGACTTTTACTAAAGCCATTTCTCAATTTCTGAGTTTCCGAGTCCTTCTGTCCAAGATGGCTATTGGGACTTCCTTGTAAGTCAGATCTTTCTCAAACTCGATGCCCTTTTGATCGATGATGTGGCTCGGATCAAAGATGTACTTCTGCAGCATGGCTATACGAAAAACGTTGTGCATTCTAGCGGAGTCCGGCGATAAAACTAGACGGTACGCAACCTCTCCAACTCGATCCAAGATCTCGATCACTTCAACTGCTTGTTCGACCTAATCGGGTCCCAAGTTTTTCTTCTTGCCCACCCCGCTTCTGCTGTGCCACTCTGATTGTCGGCTGGTAACTATTGTATTATGTGAACTCCATTAAGCATATATGGTCTTCCCAGCTTCCATGGCGATCCAGAACGCATGCCCTCGACAAGTCTTCTAGAATCTGAATTGTCCTTTCTGATTATCCATCGTTTTGGACGTGGAGGGCAGTGCTGAAGGATAGCTTGGTCCCTAGCTCCTTCTGTATGATCTGTCAGAATTTGGATGTGAAACGCAGATCTATCTGATTCGATGGAACTGGCACGTCATGCAATCTAACGATCTCCTCTAGATAGATTCGAGCTAGCTTATCTAAACCGTAGGTCCCCTTAATCGATAGGGAGTGAGCTGACTTAATCAATTTATCCAGATCACCCACACAACATGGTTTCCGTGCTTATATCTTGGTAATCCAACAACGACGTCCATGATGAGACGTTCTCTTTTCTACTCTGGTCAGGTCCACATCAATCCCTTTCAAGGATACATGTTCGAGAAAGGTTACCTTGTCGAGCCAGAACTCACACTTCTTGAATTTTGCAAAAAGCTTCTCCTTTCGCAAAGTCTCTAATGCGATCCGTAGATGCTGTTCGTGGCACGCCTTGTCACATGAATAGATCAGGATGTCGTCGATGAACACTATGATAGAACTACGAGGTATGGGTGGAAGACTCGATTAAACAGACCCCTGAAAACTTTTGGTGCGTTGTTGAGTCCTAATGACATTACAACAAACTCATAGTGAATGTACCTTGTACTGAAAGCTGTCCTTGGTATGACTGCCTCATTGACTTTCACTTGGTGATATCCCGACCTCAAGTCGATTTCCGAAAAAATACGCTCATGTCTCTCGGCTGGTCAAGCAGATCTTCTATCCGAGGCGAGGGATGCTTGTTCTTAATGGTTCACTTGTTCAGCTCCCGATAGTCGATGCACGTCTAAAAGCTTCACACGAGCAATGGGGCTCCCGATGCGGTACACTTGGAAGAATGAATTCTTTGCCCAGAAGTCCTTGCTGCTGAACCTTGAATCCTTGTAGCTCTCTTAGTTTCATCCAATATGGCGTTTTTGACATTGGTGCTGATTCTGGTACGAGATCAATCTCATACGCGATCTGCAGATCCAACAGAAAACCGGGTAGATCTTCCGGAAAGACATCCATACACTCTCTTACGATAGGCACCTTCTCGACAGAGTCATTTCTTATTTGAAATTCACCATGTTCACCAACTAAGCCTGGTAATCTCATTTTCTAAGCATCTTGGTCGCCTTCATAACTGGTATGACCCTCAGATTAGCTCCAACACCCATTCCATAAATATACGAATCCCTCGTAGCCAGGAATCTGAATGTTGATTCCGCTTTCATAGCACTTGATTACAACGTGATTGGCCGTAAGCCAGTCCATACCCAGTATCACGTCGAAAACTTTCACCTCTAGTACACGTGGATTGATTAAAAGAATTCTATTGCCAAACACGATTCTTAGATCTCGATACAAATGTTTCGTATATACCGTCATGGTCTTTGATCCCTCGAGAGCAGAGATGTCGCATACTATTAACATACCTGTCATGGTCTTTGATCCTTCATCAGCTTCCGCGAGAGAGAGAGAGAGAGCGAACGCTCGAGCTTGACCTGCTCCTGGCCTTGGTCTCGGTGCTGCAGCTCCTGGATTTCGGGGCTTCTAGTAGTGGGCTGCTATGTGGCCAGGCTCTCCGTATCTATAGTAGTTTCGGGTCTTGCTCGCTTGTGACCTCGGCTTCTCCGTCGTTGCTGTGTTACTGAACTTTGAACATCTACTGGTGACGTGTCCTGGTTCCCTGCATCTAAAGCAAACCTCGGTCCCTAGAAGGCATGGTTCTACATGAGTCTTTCCACACTTGGCACACACGTTTCCCGGCTTAGGAGTAGGGAGGAGCGGAGCACTGTTGGTCCTTGGGTGTTTGTTCTGATTGATGCTCTAGTTCGGTCCAATCCATTTCCTTTTTCCGGATGTTTCTACGTCCTTCTCGAGCGGTGCAGCGCCCAAACGTAGACGAGATGCAATTTCTTGGGCCTTCTCAACGACTTCAGCATACATCATTGTCCGCCGACCAGTCAGAGAGGAACTGATCTCTAGGCGAAGGCCTTCTTTAAAACGTCGAACCTTCTCAAGAGATTAAATCTCTTCTCGTACTCTTCTATGGAGGTGGTTCTTTGATGTATGTGTAGGAAATCTGCTATCTTTTGGTCACGATACGACTGAGGCAGGAATTCCTATCTAAACACCTCTTTGAAGACCCCCCAAGACATAACGCTTCTATGTTCCGGTGACATAGTCCTTTCGTATGACTCCCACCAGTAGTTGGCCCATTCGGCGAGTTGAAGCACAACATAGGAGATCTTTTGTTCGTCTGTGCACGATAGATGTCTAAAAATTCATTCCAACGATCTTAGCCATTCCTCAGCCTCGATCGGACCCCCTATTCCATTGAAGGTCGATGGATTAAGACATCGGAACTGCTCGATAACTAAGTTTGCATTGTTCATCGATGATGTTGGTGGTGTTTCGAAGTGTCGGGCCAGTCCTCTTAAAACCGACACCAGATCTCCCATTGTGGTGTCCATCTTGTGATCCGGAGGGTTTCCTTCTCGCGGCTGATTATCCATCGGTGGTTGGTCTCTTCTTTGACGGCCACGAGACATACTATTCATAAATCCTAATATCCATAAGGGTTGCAAGCGACATGCAAACAAACAACATAACATCACACATCGTGAACACCTAAAACAAGATATCCAACAACGGTTACACCACTATAGTAGCGGCTCCAGTAGCTGGCGGTGGGGGTGGTGACGGTCCTCCTTCGGCTCCTCCTTGAAATCCTCTCGTCTAGGAGGAGACCCATAAAACGAACGATCGAGATGATCGGCAAAAAGCGTAACTACCTGAACTACCCCATGCAACCCAACAACATATAAAGGTAACAACGAGATAAATAAGGATCAAATAGATGATGAACAGATAAGCACATATCATATAAACATTCTTCCATAAATCATTTAACAATCTTAACAGATTTCTCCATCATTCGTTTATCATCATATTATAACATTGTCATGTAGGATAACATATATTTAACTTGCATATACTAACCATAAAAGCATATCACGAAACATATCATAAACCTCCACACGGGGTCTCTATAGACCTCAAGCATTAGATGCAACTTTATGTATCACACTCACGAACTAGGAAAACACACCAACTAGCTCACCCTGTTATAAACAAAGGCTCATATAGTCTCAACTCTCAGTAACCCCACACCAACTCTTATGAACGACCATTTACGCACACGAGCTCACGCTGCTGCAGTCAGCGGCCCTGTGGCGGCGACCAGGAGCAGTGTGTCGGTTGTGGAGACATCAAGAAACAGAAGGATCATTCTCCATTATAGCAACTAAACAAGGACAAGTTCATACGAGTTCAGGTATCACTCAGAATCTAGGTCATAAAATAGTTAAACATGACAACGACAAGGTAGACGAGAAGTAGATGGACAAGAGATATACAGATAATAAAAGGTAGACGTATAACATGTAAGCATTCTTATTAACTTTCATGATTATGGGAGAAACGAATAGGGAGAGGTGCTTATCCACTATTTGAAAAGAGTTTTTCTCGTTAAAAACACGTTTGAAAAGTACAGCGACCTAGAACAGGGCCCTACAAAGGGTAGGACCTTGCTCTGATACCATATCTGTCACGCCCCGTTTTCGTACTTTTAAAATATCAGAGTTGCCTATGGGCGTGCAAGGGAAGGAAAGATAGAAACATACTTTTTAAAGTTGAAACAAACAAGTAAACATCAAGTCCTGTGTTACAAATTTAGAAATAGTTAAGTTTAGAAGAAACGTACAAATCTTTTACAAAACATCAGCCCATCGCCGGAAGATAACAGTTTAAAGCGACAACGGAAAATACACAGGATCTCAAGTTACAAGAGTTTTAAATAAGTAGTCTTAAAACATAGTTCAACAAACCCAAATAAACTAAAACAGAAGAAACTCTGAATACGGCACCCCTCTCGCTACATGTCTTAATTTTCATCGCTTCCTCTAGTGTGAGTACAGATAGGGGTGAGTGCGTTTGAATACACTCGTGGGAGTAATTTCCATTTTCAGGATTATATAAACAGTTAAAATACGTAAGTAGAAATCAGCACATAAAGTAATCACAACACGTAAAATGCATTGCACATATAATCCTTCGACGCGGGTATGTTTGACTTCAAGTGTGATGCAAGTGTGTTTGACTTCGTGTGATGCAAGCTTTAAAACACGTATGCTCCTAAACACGATATCCTACACATGCAAACGTAATCTATTAGTTTTTCTTATCATTAGCATTAATTAAACTTTTTAAGAAACTCTCTCAAAAAGAAACGATGGTGGAAAGAAAGACAATTAGAAAGGCTTAGAACTTGATCTCATATTGAAGGGGATTCAATTACGGTTCTATAGGCGAAAGAATGAGCTTAAACGGACGAGAAACGAGTTAAAACGGAGAGATTTTGGGTTTAGGGGTAAAATTGTAAATTTTGCAGGAGAGTTGACTTTGACCATGGGCGTTTCTGTAATTTCAGAGAAGTTTTGGGGTCAAAGCGAGATTTCTGGAAATCTGGGGGTCAAAACGAAATATACAGAAGTCTTGGGGATGAAAATCAAAGGTTTGGATAGTTCTGGGGTGAAAGTCGAATTTCTAGAAGATTGAGGACTAAAACGTACAAAACCAAAAGTTGAGGGACTAAAAAAAGAAAAGATCATAACTTTCTAGGGTTTGCGAAAAGGTCCCTGGGCTTTTCGAATTTGCAAACAAACCCCTGCTCCCCCAAACCACCTCCCGTCGCTGCCCTTCGCCATTGCCGCCGCTGCGGAGCTCCGCCGGCGACACCACGTCGCCGGCCACCAACCGATACCACCACCACGACGCATGGTGACGCTTCCAGCGCCGTCCCAAGACACACACACGTAGAAACACACGCACACTGCCGGCAACCACTGCGTCGCCGACGACACCAACACCAGCACGGCGGCGCACCAGGCGCCGCCCCCAACCACCACACACTCAAAACACAACCCTTGCGGCGACGGCGGCGAAGAGAGAGAACGACAAAGAGAGAGAGAGAAAGATCGAGAGGAGAGAGAGAGAGAGAAAAGACAGAAATTTTAGGCGGCGATTGCCGGAGATCGAGCCGTTTGATCGACGATCCGAGCCCGAAATCATGATGGGCTCGGCAAGAGCTTTCATTGCATGTATAGATCGGCTTGATCGGAAAAGAAACGTGGGAGAAACAAAAAGAGAGAAAGAGGGGTGGAGAGAGAGGGTTTCGCCGGCTGTTTTTGGCCGATTCACGGTGGCTCCGGTTGCGGAGTGGAAATTCGAGCCTGGAAACGGAACGGGCTTGACGAGGGCTTTGATTTGACGTATGGTTCGAACAAAACGGAGAGGGGACGCGACGGCGCCGGTGGTAGTGCCGTCTCCGGCACGGCGGCGACGCGACGGCGCTCCGGCTGTCGGCTGCCGGAAAGTCAGGGAGAGAAGAGAGAGTAATTTTTTTATTACCTTAGTGTTAAAAATCCAAAGTGTGGTAACTCTCAAGTGTACCCCATGTTTTAACTCATTATCCACTTGGATCAAAAGAGCCTAACTTGGGCCTCGGGCCTTCGATTGAGCCGTTTCTCTTTTTATTTTCTTCGTCTTTCGATTATGATCATTCTTTTATAACATGCTCATACCGTTTTTGAATAAATCAAACCCTTGATAAATATAAATGTAAGCTCTTTCAATTAATTACGTTTTCGATAAAATTAATCGTACGTTCGATAAATTAAATCATGCATCTTTCGATTATCTGAAACGCACAAAATTTAGAATCACATACTTAAGGTTAAATTATTTAATCATCAAATTATGCATCATTTTTCCTAGGCGCTACATTTATAATTTAAGTAGTCCTACTTCATCTTGATTACTTCCTATATCACTACGTTAAATAATTCATGTAATTTAGGAATACGTATATTTAGAATCGGCATAGATATTATTCCTATCCGTAATCAAATTATATTAATTTGTTTATAAATACTTGGATAGTATTACTTTCTACCTTCATTAGGATAAGGTGTAACGCCCCAAAATCTTTCGTTAAAAATATCAGAGTTTTTCTTCTTTGGGCGTTAAGAGAGAAAGGGGAAAGAGGCGTACATGATATAAAATAGAAAGAAACAAAAAAGGATAAGAAGCGGTGGTACACTTAAAACATCGGTTACCACCGATAAAAGAATGTTTGAAACCATATGCAGCGGAAAAACATCAGGATCTTTTACAAAGAAAGAGAAATACAGTTTTCTTTTACAATCGAGCAACATATCTTTAAAAATGGTAAAACCGGAAGATGGACTCAGCTGATAGGGCACCCCTCTCTCTACGCGTCAAGATTCTCTTCTTCTCCTGTAGTGTGAGTACAGGTGGGGGGTGAGTGCGTTGAATACACTCGTGGGGATACTTTCCATGTTTTAATATTTATTAAGCCGATCACGTATCAAACAGATATAACAAATCAGCAATTAAACACATCAAATATTATACAAAACACATAACTCGATTTATAAACGGACACACAACCCATGATTCACAAAAATCTCGTCCTCTAATTCCCAAGTTGCCTCTTCCTTTCCGTGACGGCTCCACTGGACCTTTACTATAGCTATCTCTCGATTCCTAAGTTGTCGTTTCTTTCCATTTCCCGTCAAGGAAATAACTCGGCTTGCAAGTAAGTACCTCGATGTTCTAAACTTTTGTCAATCCTGAGCCTCTCAAATTCCTTCTCGAACCTTCCTAACCGGATCACACTTCTATTTCTCATGTTTCTCAACCAACACTCGTTTTATCTTGACAACCATTATCAACTTCAATTTCTCTTTCTTTCCTCATTCTTCTTCTTCTTCAACTCATAATATGATTGTTGTAATAATCATCCTATCGTGGTATCCGCATCTTCTTCGGGCGGATTAGCCGTTGGTGGCTGATTCCTTCATGGTCGGCCTCTAGACATAATTCTAGAAGCGATAAACGAAAACTAACCCTTATCATCTACCCCACATAACCAAACAATACATATCACAACAGATTAACAAATAGCAGATATCATGGTACCGATAAACGTTACTCCATAAATCATATAATATTCTCAATAGATTCTCTGTCATTCATTTGTCATCATAGCTCGTTTATCATCATAGCATAACCTGATCATGTTGGATAGCGCATACCCAACTTGCATAAATTAACCAGAAAACACAACATAAACAAACCATCATGAACCACATCACCGACCTCCACACATGGTTTCCTATAGACCTCAAGTTTCAAAACCAACCTTACGTATCACAACCACGAATCGGAAACACACCAACTAGCTCACCCTATTGTAAACAAAGGCCAATGGTAATCACAACTGTCAGTCACATAATCTCTACTAACGCAATCAACCATTTACGACACAAGCTCACGTTGCTGCAGTAAACGGCTCTTGTGGTTACCCACATGAGCTCACGCAGCTGCAGTCAACGGCCTTTGTGGCGACGGCCGAAGGCAGTGCGTCGATTGTAGTGATGTCAAGATGGTTTTTAAATGATCTTTTTATCGTGGTTGTAATGACGTCAAAAAGGTTTTAAAAGACCCTTCCATCATGTCACCATATCCGTAACACTTTCTCACACCTTTACTGATCTTTATCAGATAAGCAAGATCACACGTAGCAGATAACCACTCATGATTAGAGAGAGACACGTGTAGAGAGAGGCGGGTGCTTATCCGTTTCTTTCCGAAAAGATCTCCTCGTTTTAAAATACGTTTTTCTCGTTTGAAACACATTTGAAAATAAAAACCAGCTTGAGCAAAGTCCTACAAAGGGTAGAATTAGGCTCTGATACCATCTGTAACGCCCCAAAATCTTTCGTTAAAAATATCAGAGTTTTTCTTTTTTGGGCGTTAAGAGAGAAAGGGGAAAGAGGCGTACATGATATAAAATAGAAAGAAACAAAAGAGGATAAGAAGCGGTACACTTAAAACATCGGTTACCACCGATAAAAGAATGTTTGAAACCATATGCAGCGGAAAAACATCAGGATCTTTTACAAAGAAGGAGAAATACAGTTTTCTTTTACAATCGAGCAACATATCTTTAAAAATGGTAAAATCGGAAGATGGACTCAGCTGATAGGGCACCCCTCTCTCTACGTGTCAAGATTCTCTTCTTCTCCTGTAGTGTGAGTACAGGTGGGGGGTGAGTGCGTTGAATACACTCGTGGGGATACTTTACATGTTTTAATATTTATTAAGCCGATCATGTATCAAACAGATATAACAAATCAGCAATTAAACACATCACATATTATACAAAACACATAACTCGATTTATAAACGGACACACAACCAATGACTCACAAAAAGACTCGCAGCCCAATGGACACGAAGCCCAAAGGACACTCTGTCGACTCAAAACTAGACACGCAGCCCAATGGACACGAAGCCCAAAGGACACCCCGACGACTCACTAATAGACACACAACCCAATGGACACTGAGCCCACTGGACATTGAGCCCAAATCTACCACACTATCGTAAAATAAACACAGAATACAAACACAGCACAAAACCCAAGGCACATAAGCTTCAACCAATTCATAACGATCAATAGAATTCTAATAACATCCAGTTTACATGCATATGTTCGTTATCATCATCATGCGTTAAGTACAAAAAACATAGAGTTATTAAGGTTTAGAAGTTACCCCCACCTTGTTTAGTGGTTACCACGTGAGTCGCAAGTATCACAGACTTGATATCTTGATTCCCAATCCAACTGATATCAATCCGATGGATAGCCTACACAATTTTACAATATTTCTTACGTCATTAATACGCTTAAAACTTATATTTAAAATGTATAAAGATAGCCGTAGAGAAGAATCATTCGATAGAGACGAGACGGATCGATAGATCGAGAGATTGAGGTTGAAGAGACAAGGGAGAAAAGATCAGTTCAGCAACTGATATGATAGAGGAAAGGATTAGGGTCGCTACGGAAAAAGAATGGGCTCGATCGGAGTTGAAACGAGCTCGAACGGAGCGTTTTAATATCGAAGGGTATTTTGGTAATTTCGGTCAAATGGTTGACTATGACTGGGCCCCGACTCCCGGTCGACCTGACGTACACAAAGACTCGGTTCAACGTGTGAAAATACTCGACGGTGCGCGCTCGGCGTGCACGACGGCACCCGGTGCGCGCACAGGATCCCCGTCGCCCGCGCCCGCGCGTGCACTGATTCCCCGTCGCCCGCGCGCGCGCGCGCGGCGTCTCTCGGCGCGCACCCCGCACAAGGCACCCCTCGGCGGACTCGGCGGCTGCGCGCACCCGCGCCCGCGCGTGCGCGCTTATCCCGTCGCCCGTGCGCGCTGGATCCCCGGTGCTCGCGCGCCCGTCGCGCGCTTGCAGCTCCCGTCGCCCGTTGCCCGGCGCCTCCTGGCGTGCACACCCGGCGTCTGGCATGTGTACCCGGCGCGCACACCCAGGACCCGGCCCGCCCAGCAGCACCAGCCACCACTACCAGCAACCACCACCGGCGGCGGCGGCTCCGGCGACGGCGGTTCCGGCGGCGCTCTCCGGCGGCGGCGGAAAATAAAAACGTAAAGGAAAAGAAAAGAAAGAGAACTTACGTGTTCGCGTCGCGAGCGTCGCTCGGGTCGTCGGCTTTGAAAACGTATAAGTTTTGAAAATTATGAGCCCCTTTTTATAGATTTTGGAAATTACCTTTTTACCGTTGAAAAGTTACTATTTACCAAAAATATCTTAATTTACCTTTCATTAAAATATTATTTTTATTTTTACCTTTTATCATAATTTTACCCTTTCCTTCGTCAGTTGAGCTACGGGTCTCCGATTGACCTCTAGTTTGTTTCTATTTTCTCGTATTTCCGATACGAATCTCTTGGTAAAATCGTATTCTAGGTTCCATGTCATGAAAAATATACCCATCAAAAACTAAAACCGACGTTAACCAAGTATCTGAAACACATGTACTAAATTAAACAGTCAAAACATACGCACATAATTATTAAGTCGGGGTTCAAATATTTAATTATTCAATTATGCTCATTTTGATATGGGGTGCTACATAAGGAAAAGTATAATATTCCTCAAAGGATAAAGAATATTAATTCATTTCCTATTCGTAATCAAATTATATTAATTTATTTATAAATACTTGTATTGTATTACTTTCTACCTCCACTAAATTATATTAGTTTATTCGTAAACACTTGATTGTTTTACTTTCCACCTTCACCAAATTATATTAGTTTATTTATAAATTTATAAATATGTTTATTGTGTCAGAAGTATATCGGCAAAGGAGAAATGTGGCAATGAAAAGAAAATATTCCAATTTGAATATTATTCAAAAACAGGAATATATTGATGAATAGAAGAAAAACAAGCTAATGTCCCAAAGTCAGGGTGAGTTTTTGTATGTTTAATATCTATTATTTAATATCAGTGAGTTATAAATTTATATGTTTGATTTTAATTATTTAATGCGGCCAAACACAAGAAAATGACTCAGAATGTATATGGATATGCCATACGTGAAACAGTGAAAACTTTAACTTCAATTTAAGGAGACAAAATATGTGGGATGTGCCTCCAAAGAAACTTAGAATTCTTGCATGAGCAGTCTACTTTTGTTCAATTTTCTAAACAAATACACTAAAATAAAACATCAAATTAGTGATGTTGCATGGTCATTTTGTTTTTAGTTTTCAACCAACAATTTTTTTTCACATTTTAATTTGTTTTTTATTTATTTATAAAAGGATATTAGACTTCTCTTTTTGTGTGTTTACTAATAATTATGTTCTAAAGTTAGGTGAACGAATTGTTAAAATGTAAAGTCTATATTAATCTATATGTGTTGTTTTATGTTGGACATTGGTGACTTGATTTTATTTTTCTTCATTAATTTTTATAATACTTTTCCTTATTTTAGGTTTTTCAATTCAGGAATCTGTTTCTAAAATACACGAATTAAAAGAAGTGTCTGATTGCATTTATTGTGGAGCTTTGAGATTTGAATATGAGCCACCTACATTTTGCTGTGATAATGGAAAAATTAAACTTGCAACTACTGAAGTTCCAAATGAACTATGGGATATGTTTACTTCCAACTCAGAAGATGCAATTGAATTTCAAAAAAACATTCGTTCCTATAATTCAATATTTTCTTTTACTACTTTTGGTGTAAAACTGGATAAAGAACTTGCTTCAACAATACATGGAATTTTCACTTTTCGAGCACAAGGAATGGTGTATCATGATCTCCCAAGTTTGACTTCTGCTGAGAATGGTCCCAGACCTTTCCAGTTGTATTTTTTTGAAACTGAGAATGAAGTTCAAAGTAGAATGAATACGGTAACAACAACTATGTCTGAAGTTATAGTGCAGAAACTTTTGCACATTTTGGAAGAAAATCCATATGCAAAAATTTTCCGTAGATTGAAGGAGTACCCCACTATGGACAATGTACAACTTCATATTTCAAAAGATGTTAAATTAGATCAAAGGGTGTACAATTGTCCAACAATAGATCAAGTGGCAGCAATATGGGTTGAAGGAAATAATAATAACATACCTTACGAACGAGACATTATTGTCCATACTCTTTCTGGTGAGAGACATAGAATAATGTACTACTACGGATGTTATGACCCATTACAATATCCACTTATATTTCCAAAGGGCGAAACAGGTTGGCATCAAAATATCAGAAAAATTAACCCACATAAATCCAGTAGTTCAACGAAAAACATTGAACAAGAACAAGGTACACCGTCTTTAATATTACGAGTTTTTTAAACTTTGATTATTTATGTAGAATTAATTAACATATTAATTAACATATTATTTTCATGCATGTAACAGATTGTTTCAATTTTAAAGTTGCTATTAAATATTTTATTTCTGGGAACATTTCAAATGTCATCCATATCTCAACAATAACAAGTTTTTCTTCGGCAAAATACATCATTTCTCAAGAACAACAAGGTAAAATTCATAACAATCTATTTGAATGTAAAAGATGATTTTAAATGTTAACTTTTTATGTCTTAGTATTTTTATTAATAATTTTAAGAACTAATTATGTTGTGTAAATTTGACAGTTATTCAGAAAGAAAATGAAAAAAATGTGTCATGTAGAGAATATTGTTGCTACAAACTTCAAATTAGAAATTCAAAACAATCAACACTTTTACTTGCCGGAAGACTGTTACAATAATATGTAGTAGGCAGTTATATAAAATTGGAGATGACAAGATTAGATTATTTTCAACGGCACCAGATCAATATGCGAGCTGAGTTATATCAAGGAATTGTCGATAATGTCTTCAAAGGAGAAACTAAAGGTGGTCAAATTGGAAAAAGAATTGTACTTCCAACAACATTTATTGGTGGACCAAGAGATATGCGACGAAGATATCTTGATGCATTAACATTGGTACATAGATTTGGAAAACCAGATCTATTTATCATAATGACTTGCAACCCAGAGTGGAAGGAAATAAAAGAAAATTTGTATAATAGTCAAACACCTCAAGATCGACCAGATTTGATCTCAAGAGTATTTCGAGCAAAACTTCAAGATATGAAAGATCAATTATTTAAGAAGAAAATATTTGGAGATGTAGCTGCACATGTTTATGTCATAGAATTTCAAAAAAGAGGGTTGCCAAATGCTCACATGCTCATAATTTTGAAGTCTGATTATAAAATCAATACATTGGAGCAATATGAGAAATTTGTTTGCGCCGAACTTCCTACAGATAAAGTAAATTTTCCAGAACTATATGAATTAGTAAGAAGACATATGGGCCGTGTGGTGATAAAAACCCTAAAAATTCATGTATGTCCAAAGGAAAATGTAAATATCACTACCCACGAGCATATTGTGAATTCACCATTCAAGACAAAGGTGGATATCCCATTTACAAAAGAAGAAAAACAAGCATTGTTGTTAATGTACGTAATGCACAACTCGACAATCAATGGGTAGTACCATACAATCCATACCTCTTAAGTAGATATAATTGTCATATCAACGTTGAGATATGTTCCGGAGTGCCAGCTGTGAAATATTTATACAAGTATATCTACAAAGGTCATGATCGAGTAACAATTAACATGACCCAAAAAGATGATAATGATACGATTGATGAAATCAAACAATTCCAAGATGCTCGATGGGTCTATGCTCAAGAAGCAATGTGGAGAATTTTTGAATTCAATTTATTTGAAATATCTCCACCAGTTATCAATTTGCAATTACATCTACCTAACCAACAGAGTGTAACTTATTGGGCAAATCAAAATTTAGAAAATATTTTGACCTGGGATCATGCCTCCAAAACAATGCTCACTGAGTATTTTGCAATGTGTTGTATAAGTGAACCACTACAAGAAAACTGCCCGACAGTGACGGAAAAATCCGTCACTAAAACCAAAAATTCTGTCACTAACATGTATTAGTGACGGATTTGTGACGGAAAATTTCTGTCAAAAGGAGCCTTGTCACTAAATTTTAGTGACGGATTTTATTCCGTCGCTAAATTTCTGACAGAATTTTCCGTCACTAAGATGAAAATTTCCGTCACTAGATTTGGTTGAGTAGTGACTAAATTAACGACGGAATATTGTGACGGAATTTTCCGTCACACAAATATTGTGACGGAAAATTCCGTCACTAAATTCGTAGTACTGACATGTCATGATGACATGTCATCACACCACCGACACGTTTTCTGACAGAATTTTCCGTCACTAAGATTCGTAGATGAAAATTTCCGTCACTAGATTTGGTTGAGTAGTGACTAAATTAATGACGAAATATTGTGACGGAATTTTCCGTCACACTGTCACACAAATATTGTGACGGACGGAAAATTCCGTCACTAAATTCGTAGTACTGACATGTCATGATGACATATCATCACACCACCGACACGTCACCAACACGTCATCATGACCGTGTCATCACACCCATCACTCCACCGACACGTCATCATGACACGTGTCATCATTATAATATTATGCATTGTCTGGGATTTGAACCCAGGACTCATGGTGGTACTCTAACCACTAGACCATTGGTGCTTTATGTGAATATATTCTACATACATTTGTTTTATAAGTATTTTTGATATTTTCAATTTTCTATTATCACATATTTTTAAAAGGTTAACAATATATATATATATATATATATATATATATTAGGAAGATTAATGACTAATTAACATAAGATAAAATCATAAAATAATTAAAGTTTTCAAATTTAATTTAATTAAAAAACAATTAATATTATCACATATTTTTAGGGTTTTCTTGATTGTGGTTGCTTTTTAATTTTATTTAAATTATGAATAAATATATACAAATACAATTATATTATTTTGAAATTATATATATATTATATATATACGAACTTATATTGTTATATATATTATACGAATTTATATTATTATGTATATACGAATTTATATTATTATATATATATATATATATGAATTTATATTATTATATATATTATACAAATTTATATTATTATTATATATATACAAATTTATAATTTTTTAAAAATTGGAATTCATGTAGTGACGGATTTATATCCGTCACTACATAATTTTGATGAATTTGTAATTTTTTATATTTATATTATTATATATATACGAATTTTTATATATATATATATATACAAATTTATAATTTTTTAAAAATTGGAATTCATGTAGTGACGGATTAAATCCGTCACTACATAATTTTGATGAATTTATAATTATATATATATATATTATTATATATATACGAATTTATATATATATATATAAATATATAATTTTTTAAAAATTGGAATTCATGTAGTGACGGATTGAAATCCGTCACAATTTTGTGACGGAAAAATCCGTCACTAAGATGTATTTTTGACATTTCTTTTATTTAATTTTGAATTTTGTGACGGAAAAATCCGTCACTAACATGTATTTTTGACATTTTTTTTATTTAATTTTAAATTTTGTGACGGATTGAAATCCGTCACAATTTTGTGACGGAAAAATCCGTCAATAAGATGTATTTTTGACATTTCTTTTATTTAATTTTGAATTTTGTGACGGATTTAAATCCGTCACAATATTGTGACGGAAAAATCCGTCACTAACATGTATTTTTGACATTTTTTTATTTAATTTTGAATTTTGTGACGGATTGAAATCCGTCACAGTTTTGTGACGGAAAAATCCGTCACTAAGATGTATTTTTGACATTTTTTTTATTTAATTTTGAATTTTGTGACGGATTGAAATCCGTCACAATTTTGTGACGGAAAAATCCGTCACTAAGATGTATTTTTGACATTTTTTTTATTTAATTTTGAATTTTGTGACGGATTAAAATCAGTCACAATTTTGTGACGGAAAAATCCGTCACTAACATGTATTTTTGACATTTCTTTTATTTTAATTTTGAATTTTGTGACGGATTGAAATCCGTCACAATTTTGTGACGGAAAAATCCGTCACTAAACGTTGTTTTGACAGAATTCATGTGGTGACGGATTTTTCCGTCACAAAATCCGTCACAAGATCTTTTCTGTCACTATTCTGTCATTATTCAGTAACAAATTTGTGACGGAAAATTTCCGTCACTAAAATCCGTCACAGTCGGTGAATTTTCTTGCAGTGAACAAGCACGGAAATATTTTTACACAGAATTTCCTGAGCATTACGTATGAGATAAACAAAGAAAATGTTGGAAGGAAAGAAAGAAAAGGGGTGTCATTGGATGTATAAGTGTTACAAATCCAGTAGAAGGAGAAAGATACTATCAGATTACTCATGAATAATGTAAAAGGACCAACATCATTTGATTTTTTGTTGAATGTGAATGGTAGACAATGTATTACTTTCAAAGAAGCTGCTAAAAAAAGAGGTCTGTTGGAAGTTGATCAAAGTATTACAGAATGTTTGAATGAAGCTATCACTTTTCAAATGCCATATGAATTGTGAAGATTATTTACAATAATTTTGGTGTATTATGCACCAACAGATGTAAGAGTTTTATGGGATACATTCTTTGAAGCATTGTCTGAAGATTTCAAAAGAGAACCCCACATTTCTAAAAAACTACAAGTTTCAAAAACTTTGAAAAGTTTAATTTTTTTCTTAACTAGCATGGGAAAAGACATAAGTTCATATGATCTTCCGAATATTCCTGATGATGATGATACTGAGATCGTAGAAAATGATCTACCTAGAGAGGTAATTGCTGAAATGTCAATTGAGATACCAAAAGAAGATTAAGAAGCTATACACAATCTCAATATCGAACAATATAAAGCTTTTTCAATGATCATAGAATGCATAAATGAAGGAAATGGGGAAATTTTCTTTATTGATGAGCCGGGCGGGACAGGAAAAACATACTTATATCGTGCATTATTAGCCCATGTAAGATCTCAAAAACATATAGCACTTGCAACTGCAACGTCTGGAGTGGCTGCAACAATAATGCCGGGAGGAAGGACAACACATTCACATTTCAAAATATCTATAAATTCTGATGAAACAAGTGAATGCTCTATTTCAAAACAAAGTGGAGCTGCAAAGTTGTTGCGCATGACACAGTTGATTTTATGGGATGAAGCACCTATGGCGAAATGATGGGCAATTGAAAATGTTGATAAACTATTGAAAGATATTACAGGAAGTGATAAAGATTTTGGTGGCAAAGTTATAGTTTTTGGTGGAGATTTTCGACAAGTATTACCGGTTGTTCCAAGAGCAACAATTCAACAAATTATTTCTGCAAGTTTGGTTAAATCTTATTTGTGGCCCAAGATGAAAAAAATAACACTATCGCAGAACATGAGATCAAGAAATGATACAAGGTTTAGTGAGTTCTTACTAAGAGTGGGGAATGGTGAAGAACAAACTGATAGCGAAGGAAATATTAAAATTCCAAATGAAATGACCATCAAGTTCGATAATGAGAAAGATTCAATACAACGACTTATTGATATTGTTTTTCCAGACTTGAACAGGAACACGAATTCAGCAGAATACATGACCACAAGAGCAATATTGACATCTAAAAATGAGGATGTAGACAATTTGAATGCCCAAATGATATCTATACGTCAAGGGGAAAGCAAAATATTTTTTAGTTTTGATGAAGCTACTGATGAAACAGGCAAATGTTATGGAGAAGAATTGTTGAACTCTTTAACTCCAAATGGGTTGCTCCACATAAGTTGGTGTTAAAAAAAATTATCCAATTATCCTTCTTAGAAATTTGGATCTATCTAATGGTTTGTGCAATGGAACAAGAATGGTTTGCAAAGGATTTCAAAATAATGTAATTGATGCAGAGATTGCATTTGGGCAACATGCCAACAAACATGTGTTTATACCTAGAATACCTCTCTCGCAAGCCATAAATGAAGGGTATCCATTTCAATTTAGACGAAAACAATTTCCTATTCGTCTTTGTTTTGCTATGACAATAAATAAAGCTCAAGGACAAACAATTCCAAATGTTGGAGTCTACTTGCCACAACCCGTTTTCTCCCATGGTCAATTATACGTGGCTCTTTCTAGAGGAACTTCGATGTCTACCACAAAAGTTTTGATAAAAACAAACACACTAGATGAGGAGGAAAAATATTGGACTAAAAACGTTGTTTACAAGCAGGTATTAAATATATTCAAATAAATACATGCGTTATGAATTATTTAAAATAACTTTTTCTTTTTTGGTTTTAGGACAACAAAATGAGACAACCAGTTAGATTGCCGAAGAAAATTAATGAGAAGATGGAATAGATGCAATTGAATCATGAAAGCTTTTTCTAGATAATCAACATAAGGTTTAGATTATCATAATGTTTTGTCAAGTTTCAGGCTTTCAAAGAAACATGTTTTACCAATTTTCTTTGTAACAATTTGTGTAGTACTTTCTCTTATCCTATTATTATAGGATGGAATGATGTGAATTTTTTTTCCTACCAGTTTCAATTTTTCAATTTGCTATTTCTATATTTTTCTATTTATTATTTTTCTCGACATTTACTTTTATCTGACAATTAATATTTAGTTATCAAGCGAAATGTGAATGTATAATGACAGAAGTATATTAACAGCTCTAAGAAACATTTCATCGAATAGCTGGTGACCCATTTCATTAGAAACATCAAATATCGTATAATTAGTAATAATACGATCAGTTTAATTCGTAACAACATGATCATTAGCTTTTCAAAGGCCGACGAACCAATAAAGAAAAAAAAGTCACGGGATATAAACAGAATTATGGGAAAGTATAATCACAGAAGTTTATTAAAAACTCTAAGAAGCATTTCATCGAACAACTGGTGACCTATTTTGTTTGAAGCATGAAATACCATTTAATTCTTAGTAACATGATTTGTTTAATTCATAATAACATGACCATTAGCTTCTCAAATGCCCAACAACCGATAAACAAAAGAGAGAGAGAGAGAGAGTGTGTGTTTAAAAACTAAAGAAATGTGTTGCACTACCTTAGCTGCGCTGATACTCCACCCCCAAGTATAGCTCTAAGCCTTGCGTTCTCCTTGTGATTAAGTGAATATATCTTCCACGTACTCATACCAAAATGACAAATTATGATACTGAGACACACTTCTTGATTCCCTTTTTTATTATCCACACTACTCCCTTTTTTTATTTTATTTCTAAAAAACATAAAGAAACAACGTACACAGTAAATTTCCCGTACATAAGTTTCTACAGGCGCAGAGCATAGTGCTGTCGAGCGCGTTGATATCACTCGCGACGTTGGGGGTGCACCTTATGGTGAGCTGGATCGCAGTGTACAGGATTGGGTTTGGGTTGATTGGATTGTACATTAATATTAATTAAGAAATAATTACTTTATTAATTTCAAACATAGATTCCGTCCAAATCAATGTTATCATCCAAATCAGTCAAAATTGGTAGAATCCTAATTAATGTTTAGTTAATTAAAGTCCTAATTAAAAAATAACTTTATATATAGTTTAGTTAGAAGATTATTAGGACTCTAATTTAAAGTCCTAACTAGAGAAAACTCTTTATATCTTATTTAATTAGAAGTATATTAGGACTCTAATTAATATGAACATATTATATATATGACATACTTCTGTTATTTATAAAACTACATAACAAGTATCACGACAAGAACAAAAGTAGATTACGATTATCTCATCAAACTTCTACTCATCGGCAAACTGGTTTGTCTTCATATAATTTTTCTTTTTTATTCGAATTGCCCCCAAACTACCTGTTTAATGTTTAATGATGGTTATATTCAATGGTTAATTGATGTGAACACATACTACTAGATTTCGATTGTGTGCTTCTTAGAAAAGAATTAATTAATTCAACACGTTTGAAATACATTTTGATTTTATTATTACAAATTTGGCTTAGGTGAGATCCAGCTGCAAACCACATCAATTTCAACTGTACGAATAAGTCCGAGGTCGACGTCTGAAGAACTTGCAAAACTCAATAAATGGTATGACAAAAAAATTAATTTATGAGTTCAACTAGAAAATCTTAATAAACGAACAATAACAAAATAAATATTTAATTACATAGGTCACATGCCATTCATGATCCAATGGAAATATGCAAACAAAGAATGATACAAAGAATGAGAGTAGGAAGAGAAGTAACTCTTGAAGATCTCATCAAGAGAAAAAATACTTTGTCGAAGGTACGCTAAATTTGAAACATATATATTCTCATAATATTAATTGATAATTAAATAAGACTAAGTAAAAATGATAGAAAAATATGGGATTTAGACAGAGAGTCAGGTGTCTCAATTTAGGGAGGCTTTAGATAGTGGTCTTTCATTTTCAATCCACTACTGCTCTGTGGAACTTGCTTATCAATATTGTCCTTTTGGTTTTCATCGCCTCTGTTTTCTTTTCCTTTTTTATTTTAATATTAATATTTACAAAATTTTTTTTCTCATTATAGATTTTCTGATCTCTGTATTGATGGATTCATGATTTCTTATCTGTAATTACCAAGTCTCTATTATTTCAATTAATTACCTCATTAGGTCTTCTTCCGATTGAGCCCTGGTCTATGTCACAAAATATATTAATTTAATTGGCTGATCAATTTAATAAATTTCGTCAATATCTCTTACAAATGCAGGATGCATACTATTATTTCACTGGAATTATGGATAAGGTGGAGAACGAAACAAAGATATGGTACAATGCATGCAAAAAATGCACATCATCAGCACCTAAAAATGATGGAAATACAGCATGTAAAAAGTGTCAAGATGATCCGGTGCAAACAATGCCGAGGTAAAACTTCCAAATAATAAATCACAAAAAATGATCAATTACATGCAACAAAACTTACATAAGTTTATTGATTGCAGATATGTAATTAAACTAGGGGTGAAACAAGAACATCTTGAAGCAACAATAACGATGTTTGGTGACACGGCGTCAGTTTATGTCGGATGTTCAGTAGAAGACTATATAAACTCTATTGAGAAGGTATCAAAATTTCTTTATTGCAAATGTTTTAAAAAAATGTAACAAAAAAACAAATGCAGGGTCAACCCATTAGTTCATTCAGCTTACAAGGAACAAGTGAGATCCGTTTTCTAATTGCGATGAACTACAGTACAAAAAAAGAAGATGGAAGATTGAATGCAATAGCTGAGGCCATAGAACCCGTGAAGATAAAAGAAGAGAAAATAAATAATATCACAACAACACTAACAGAGACTACAACAATTGAAGATCAACCAAATAAAAAAAGAAGGATGAAAAGTAAGAAAAACGAAGAATACATTCACATATCTAGCGACAAGGAGGAGGATAATACACTTAAAGTTTTATTAGACAAATCTCAAAAAAAGAAGAGTGAGAGTATGACACAAAAGAAGATCAAAAAAGAAAAGATATGACTACAAGTTAATGTTTTATTTATCTTTCATTTCCAAATTTTTTGTTTTTTTAGAATATTTTTTTTTCAAATTTATATAATATGAAACTTCTTTTTTAAAAATTACAGCATCAATATCATAATTCTTTGTTTTATTGCATTTTTTAAATGTCTGCATAGAAAAAAGATTATAACATATTATGTAATTTATTCTATTTCTTTTTCATAGATAATAACAACAACAAAATTCGTCCTTCACGTGCAATGCACGTGCTCTTTACTAGTCTATATATAAAAAAGAGTCGAATAAAATTTGACAACTTAATTATAAAACAGAAGACTAATGAAACAAAGGAATCTCCAAAACAAGAGGCAAGTTGATGTTAGAAGTCGACAAAAATGAATGGATAAAATATATACACATAATCTAATAGAAAATAAGGTTAAAATTTAGTTTGGATTTCTCCAAAGGTTATTCTATCACTTTCATAGATGGACCATATAATATCCCAACAATTATTTGTCTTTGATTATATCTACATATAAACTAATAGTTGTATATCGATGTTTATTGACAAGTAATCCTATAGTTTCCTCATCTCTACATCAATCTCCAGATATTTGTGCTTCATTATATCATCACCTCATTTATATATTTTCAGATTTATTTCATAAGTCCCCGTATCAAGAGTTTCTGTTTTTTTTTTCACATTCTATTTTATTTCAAGAACAGTGATATCAGATATGTGAAAAGTGTTTACTATCTTTGTATTGACCAATCAATTAGAATTAAGTTTGTTATTAAGCTAAGTTATATAAACAGAAAAGGTAAGTTGCATCACACCCTTTAAATTATGTGTCTTTTCAATCTGCAATTTTTTTTTGGTTGCATTTTTGTCACTTTTATCTCTAATATTTTATGTGGATCTGTCCCAAGCGAATAAGTGTAAGATTTTGGTTTGCTCCTATATGATTTGATATTGAGTTAGATCTTAAGTTAGAATCAATTAAATTGAAATACAATTCATAATTCTTGATACTGTCTTTTGAAAGGAATAGTGAATATATAATAATTTTAGAGATTTTCATCAAGAAGAATACAAGAGAGTTTAGGGGATGGTGATTGTTGACTATTTTCTGTAATTAGTAGTTGTTTGTGTAGAAAATATTTTATCTAAACTAGCTTTTTCGGTATTTAGTTTCATTGAAATGGCTACTGATGAATAAAATATTCTTATTTGCATGAGATTTATAAAGGAAGACATTTCGATTTCATATACTAACGAATATGAGAAGTAAGTTTTTTATTGACTGATTGAAATACCATTTAGTGTTCTGTAATGTCACAAGATATTATATTTGAATAAATTCATATTTAATAAGTTTTATTAGAACCTAAAAGTTTTGGTTTTAATTGGGAAAACTATATAGTTTTCTCCACTGGTGATAAATGTCATCTTTGCTACTATTAAATAAGTTTTATTAGAACTTAAAAGTTTTGCTTTTAATTTGGAAAACTAAATAGTTTTCTCCATTGGTGATACATGTCATCTTTGCTACTATTATAAATGGCATGCTTCTAATAAAATATAACAATTCAGTCTTCAACAATGTATAAACTAATGTTTTGATAATACATTTTATTTATTATGATAATAGGTTCTAACATAGCTGTCTATATTAATCAGGTTTTGGGGTAAGGATAGCAGTTTTGTCTTAAACAAATGTGGAAACTAAGTTAAAAACAATAGAATAACTTTATTAGTTCTCACCTCATTCTTGGGAGTTTCCTTCTGTTGGTCAGTTGAGCCAATTGTTATACTATTTTTCGTTCTTTTCCACCAAACTTCTTCTTTATTTTGTTTTGACCCCCCTATTATTTCAACTTTCTGAAATTTAAATTTGACCTCTGAAACTTTGTATTAATTTCCAGAATAGTCCAATCTTGATTTTAATCCCTTTTAGAACTTTTATTTTATTTAAAATAATTATTAGAGTATTTCTAGATAGATTAAGAATAAGTTGTTTTCGTTTTTTTACGATTAGGTGAATAAGAAAGTGTGACTCACGAGGAGTAGGCTTGTATTCATATTCTTTTCCCTCAAGTCTTTCAACTTATAGGGTGTAGATTTTATTTTCGTATTTGTCTTTATTAAATGTTTTGTGTGAATGTAATTGATTAATTAATGTAATGTGTTATAAGAAAAATTATTGATGAAAATACTTGCTATGATTTATGAATTATACATGAGACTCAAAATTAGTCAGGAACCCCAAAGGTCGAATGATCAAAAGTTAGATTCTCGGGTATGCTCGTCGTACTCAAAATTGATTGGCCAATCCTAAGACAATGAATGTTTTAAAGCATGTTGTGATATTTGTCTTATTGTGTTTCCATGTTGCCTTTAATTTAGACAAGCATGTTCCCACTGAGTTAGTGTTTGCTCACCCCATTTACTTAATCTAATATTTCAGAGTAATGACATGGACGTGGAGTGGAGTGGATGTGCAGTGGCGGGTGTCAAAATTAGTTGTTTTTCGTTTAAACTATTTATTTCATAGAAGTTTGATTATTTTCCCTTTATTTCACATTTGCATGATTTGAAACTTTTTTTGTTGAGTTTCTTCTGATGAAAACATTATATAGAATATTAGATTAGTCTTTTGTCAAGCACTTTCATGGTTTTCCATTTATTTAAGTTAGTTTAGACTTATATGAGATTATATTATCTTATTTCTGTTGCAGCATATATATTTAAAAAAATCGTCATAAATAATTCAATATTTAAATTCTAAAAAAATTACAGTTCCTGACCGGTGGTGAGCGTTGTCGCTCCTTTCTTTTGATGTAGTGACAATAGTCTCCAATGATTGACACATGCTTCACTTCCTGTCATGATGGCCGAACAGGTCAGACCAAGTTGTTAGAAGTAAGGGAGTAATACATGATAAATCACGAAACAAAACCAATACAAAGATTCCGTCCAAGCCAATATGGTGTCTGATATAATTCTGCGCAAACCTAATCACAATCTCAAATAAATATTTATAGTCTCTAACAAAGCCGGTGGAAAACAGGCCCACGATAACCAACATGATTAAACTCCTAAGTAAAATATGATTAATTAAAAGAGCAACATTAAGGCCCATGGCCCAACGATTTCTTGGTATTGCACATAAAATGTACTCTAACTCTGTTTGGGTTTTTGTGGATCCACCTGAGGGCTTGTAGCCTGTTGGGAGTAAGTGGATTTAGGACTTTCAAAACAAGACTAGCAGATTATACCCAAAAGAGGAGTCGACTATGAGAGATTTCTTGCTTGTAACAATATTTAAATCCATTTGCATACTACTTCCAATTGTTGCATGTCTAAACTATGAGATATGGAGATTGGATGTCAGGACAACCTTTTCAAATGATTATTTAGACGATGAAATCTAATACAATAACTACAGGGATTTTTTTAGCTTAAGGCGAAAAGCAGAACCTATTTATGTATTAAAATAAGCCTCAAAATCATGGAACCATATATTTGATAAAATGATCAAATCTTATAGGTTTGATCAAAGTGCCGATGAGTCTCACTTTTTATTTTTTCCTATAATTCACATGACTCAATTGTGTTTTGTTTGATGTTCTATTGGAAAGTTTTAGTAAATTTTGCTTTTTCTGGCAACATATAACACGAGTCTCATTTCAAAATGAGAAAGATAAGAAATTGAATCATCTTTTACTCCATAGGATTTTGAAACGATGTATGATTTATGGAAAATGATGCATTAGTGAATGACATTGCGACTAATCTAATTTGAGTATTGGAAAGAGTTGCAAACAAAACTAAGAAAAAAGTGATGAGGTGTGCCTAATTGGAGGAATTGGTCAAAAATTAACTTTTTCTTGATCTAATTTACTTATTTATAAAATAAATAAATAAAAGAAGCTTTGGGGAAGTAAGATTGTGTAGCATTTAGATTATGTCTGACGAATCCCAACCAAGGGGGTGCAAATCATGAACCCAAGTCACCTCAGGTATAATTTGGGTGTAAAATATTATTCTATGCTCTCTCAACCTTAGAGAGAACCAAAGTCCTATAAAGAAAGGGGAGAAAGAGAGAGAGGGAGGGAGAGAGTTAAGTCATAAGAAGAAAGCAGATTAATGATCATCAATCCAAGTACCATGAATTAATATTATCACCTTGACCAGCCAAGTTTTTGGACTACTCATCCAGTTTTTTTCAAATTATGTATAGATCACATAGAAAAAGAAAAGCGTTAATTTATTAGAGTAAATGGTGAACTATAATTTAATATAAGAAGGAAAACGTAATAAGAAGGATAATGCATAAATGAGACTGGATGAATTAAAAAAGATTGTTGTTTCATTTAAATTATCAAAAATTAAAATAATATAAATATAAATATATATATATTTTTCTTTCTCTTTAGATATACGTGATTATTTTCGGGGGACAGAAGACATATAAATTAGTCAATGCATCAACAAAAATTAAATAATTATTTGACAAACACCATATACTAGAATAAAAAGCACAAATATATAATCAATGGAACCTTAAAAAATCCAACACAATTATTATACTTTTATATCATAGATAATAAAATTACTAAGTAATACAACTTATAGAGAAGAGAGAAAGGAAGTAGAATTTGTGTGTTGAGGCAGAAATGCAAAGCAAAAACCCAAAAGACAAGAGTTGAAAACTTATTGATCTTCCAAAATCATAGTCTATAAGAACTGGTAATAACTATAGTTGATGTCTGTCATAGAGATTACATACATTTTGATGCATATCGATTCAGACAAAATGTTTCTTGAATAAGTGGTGTCTTTTATTTGGATCTTTAGGCTTGCTCTTTGTCTGCCCATGTAGCCTTTTTCCCGTACTGCAACAAAACCACGAGAAGCTCACATACAACATTTTGAAAACCATAACAACGAGAAACTTATGAAAGAAAGAATGATACCCATATTCCATGTAAACTATCCCATTGGCTCCAGACATGACACTCATGGATCCAGCTGAGCATCGAGCTTTTGAAGAGCAATGTCGTCTGCATCTTCTTCTAGTTGCTCCAGCCCAACTAGATCGTCACCTGCACTTAGCACCTATAAAGAATATAACAACATGGGATTAGCTCTTATATAAACATAATTCTCTTTAACCTGTATGATAAGCTAATGAAGAAAATAACCTTTCCGAGAAGCGCAAGCTGATCATCAAGACGATAGTAATTCAACTCAGGTCCTGTATCAGGAGGCGGCAAACTTGTGATTATCTGAAATGAAGTAACAAACTCTTAGCAGTCCGTCAAGTGAAATAATTATTGTTACAATGAAAAAGCAATATGACAAAACAGATTCTGGGAGGAACCAACAACATTGTACCTTAAAACTATAACCTTGATCAATCAAAAACTGCTGCCTTTTGGTAGAGTAATACATCTCCTGTATCAAATACGTGGAGAAGTCTTTAGTAAAGTAAAGATAAACAAGAAAGGAATAGATTCTAAGACACTAGAGGACCAGGAAAACCTGAGTGTCTGTAGATACAAAAGAGTAAAAGAATGCGTTGTACTCCTCCTTGCCTCTCACTACCCTGTCCTGAGGCTTCCCTAATAACCAAGATCATTTAGAGAGTACGACTCAACACTTTTTCCTTAATAGACAGATCCGATGTGAAGACGCTTTCATGTGATAAGAAAACATAGATTTAATAAGATTGAAGGAAATCCACAGGTAAGACAAGCAAAGCAACCAGTCACACGGAATTAACGAAAAGTTGTACGTGAATCCACATACAAAACAAGTGGATGCTGTCACACATGACTATGTTAGAACTAAATAAGCTCACACATGTGTTCTTAAAAATAGGGAGGGATGTTAACTGCTACTTTGTCTATGTCATGCTCATTGCATATCATGCTTTGGCTAAATGAGAAGTGAAGCAAGACATGTAAACTTGGTGTATGTAGTCATCTTCTCTTTCCGGAGATTAAAAAACCAGAATACAAGATCATATTTTTTTCATATAGAGAAGGTGGCTTAGGTGTAGTTTCTTAAGAGACCACTCTTTCATGTAATATACAAATGACCAGGTTCACATATACATCTAAAGAACACACCTTAGCCCTGAGAATACGACCAAGCCGTTGAGCTTCTTGACGCCTCGAACCAGCATGCGATGAAATTTGAATTATCACATTAGCCTTGGGAATATCAATAGAATTATCACCCACCTATAGACAAACAATTAAGAGGCATCCCAAAAATGTATACTGGCACTGTACATACTTATTTGATTGAATTAAAAAAATAAAAAATTGTGTTCCATATAATTAATGGCCGGCATTCTGGTACATATCCAACAGTAGAGTCGCATCACATGAGTAATAGATACAATAAGTTGACTAAATGACAGGCTATATATCATCTGGATTACATATATGGAAATATATCAAGGTAACAAATTGACATCACATGCCTTGGCCTGCAAATTCAGGTTATCATGCTCATACAAAGCACATTTACATTGCCTCCTCATATATAATTAGATCAATCATGGAGGTTAAAAAGTTAAAAGAGAACCAGTCATTTTTTCTATTATGTTGCATGTCAATGCCATATGCATGAATATTAAATCGATGTATGCATGCCACTAATTGCAGATACAACAATCCCATAATATAGGGGAAAGGATAAAATGAGCGACATACCTTTGAAAGGAAAATGGTGTTGACATCCCGGCTGGTTTTAAATGCATCAAGAATTTTCGTTCTTTCAGGATGGCTACAAATTGCATCAAAGACCACAGTTTACAACCTATGAATCAAATAATCATATTAGTATACAAAATCCAAGAGAACATGAACACCCACAAACCTAGTGGCACCATAGATCATAGGCTTTCGAAGCTTCATTGCATACTCAGTCAGTGCAAAAAGATTGTCAGTAAAAACTATAATTTTATCACCCCGCTGTTGTTCGTGGAACCGGATAAGGAACTCACAAGCCCGGAATTTATTAGGGTTCATCACATAAAGAGCCTTAGAAAGAAAAATGAGTGTCAAATGAGGCAGAGTGCAACATGAAAAAAAATATACAATCAACTTTATGTCAATTCTAAATTCCATTTGCACAAAACTTTCTAACTCTAAAAGTACCGACAATAAATAGCATTGCAAGCAAATGTAATTAATACATGTAATAAAAGCCTCAACATTGACATCGCCTATCTCAAGTATGGTTCGCTGTAACGATCGCGGTCACTGTCACGGTGACCATCGTTAAGGTTACATTGCAATTTCACGAAGATTTTACGGCTGTAACGGATAATTAATTTAAAAAAAAAACTCTAAAATTTCTAAAACTTCATGAAAATTATTTATATTATGTTTTTACTAAATTAACGTAAAAAAACAATATTACAACTAGAATTAACATATAAAACATACAATTACATATATTATTAATACCATGTGGAATGCCGAGGTGGTTCAAAATCATAGATAAATTATTTAACACTTCACACATAAGCACACATTTAATCACATAATATCAGTTTCAAAATATGGTCAAATTATATTCTTAAATCATAGATAAAATTTTGATCTTGAAGTTAGTAATATATAGGAAGAAAAGACACTATTTACCACAACAATTTTCATACTTTAAAAGATCATCCAAAATTCATGAAAATAAGCATGCATTTACATTAGATCACCTTAGTTATCCATGCTAAAATATTAGGGATAAATTCACATCACAAAAGCTTTAATAAATTATTTAATATAATAAAAAATTGTTCGAAAATCCAAGAGTTCATAACACAGTTTGATATTACTGGAACTCATTTACTAACTCAGTCAATAGAAGTAAGAACATACTATGACATACACAAACAGATATTCATCTAGAAATTAAAAAAAGCTTCGGATCTGAAGCAACACATATTAATACTCTGCCAACTCAACACTTAGGATTTAAGATGCTAAGATTATAAAGTTCCCTGAGTCTACACACCTGTTTCTTCTTTGAATTTTCTTTCTTCAAGTACTCAGCAAAGAACTCATTTGTCATTGGACACCAGACTTCTGCGCACTGCATATTTGCAATGAACCCTCATTTCACTAAGTCCAACCAATTCGCGTCATATAATTTTGGACCAATAAGGAAGTTCAGATCTGTAATCCTTTCATCTTCTCTTACAAGAGTTGCTGCAAGTCAGTTGACACCGATAATTATTTTCAATCATTTCAACAGTAAAATATATATGGGTGATAAACCATAGAATATTTTTTTTGGTTAACTTAGATGAATACAAACCAGTGAGTCCTAGTTTGTAGTGAGATTTTGTTAGACTGATGACCTTCTTAAACATTTGTGCAGGAACCACATGCACCTGATATTTTTGAAGAAAATGAATGGCTAGCCAAGAAATCAGAAACTTAAAACAGGCTACTAGAATTTATGAAGAGAATTCAGAATGAGAAAAACTTGAGTATTGTGAAGATAAGATCTGAAAAAAGAACAAAATTCACGAACAAATTCATAGAGAAATACTATTCAGAAAATGAAATCAGTCATGAATACTTTGCAGCTAGAGCATCCCAACAGAATGGAGTTACAGAAAGAAAGAACAGAACCCTGAAAGAAGCAGCAAGAATAATGATTGCTGAAGCTACTATACCTAAAAGATTTTGGGTTGAAGCTACCAATACAACATGCTATACACAAAACAGATGCCTAGTCAACAAAGATCATGACAAAACACCTGTTGGTCCCAAGTGGTGTCCGAGGTTCAGAGGGGGGTGAATGAACCTTGGTCGATTTTGAAAACTTGTTAAAACTTACTATTCTGTAAGTTACTTGAACTTACAGCGCCAGCCAGTTACTGCTTACAGCACTAGGATGTAGTGCTGTACGCTGTAACCTAGAGTTTTATACGCAGTGGAAAATATGTATTTTGACACAAGGCTGACTGGTTTTCTCAAGTATGCTCATTTGCAAAACCGTTTTATGCTTATGATATATGAAGATATGAAATGTAAAGCGCAGATAAGAAAGCAATAAAACACTTATGGCTTATAGTGGTTTGAAGGTGGTGTAAGCCTTCTACGTCCACTCTACTGCTACCTCGAGCAGGAACTATGTTAAGCAAGATTGATTTACAGGACCCTCCTAACAAAGTGACCACCTACTAGAGTCCAGAGATCACACAACACTGCAAACTCTAAAGGTTAACCCACATAGGGTTCCACAATCCCACACAGGGAAGCTGCCTAAAACTAGACAACTATACAAACATCAAGGATTTCTCCTGTTAACAGTTCGACACCTAAAACAACCTAACCACATAGGACAGAGGTTTAAAAGAATGTAGATCTGTTCTTCAACTGGTGCGGTGAAGTGAACTTTTGAATCCTTCAGAGGATCTTTCGGCTTGAACTTGCTTCACTTCTCAGAGGTTGAGTGACTGGAACTGAGAGACTTCTTGAGAGAATATAGCTTGTAAGCTTGAGAATTTTGTGCAAATATTTTAGTTGTTCAGTTTTCCAGTTCTCTTCAGTGTTCCTCATCCTCTATTTATACTTGTAGAGTAGATATCCGTTGAAGGAGATATCTTCTCTTTTTAAATTTCAAAAAGTACTTGATCAAAGGCATGGCTTGCATTTAATGCGACTAGACTTCTCTTTCTGGAGCATTTAATGCGGTAATGGGTGATCGCAGCTTTTTGCGGTGCGTCAGTCCACATGGCGTCTTGGCATTGGCTCCGTGTCTGCCACTTTGATCTTCTTTCGAACGACTCTTGTTTCCTCCTGCATGAGTCTTTGTTCCTCATACTGCATTTATCCTTTCTCCGGATAACATGATACTTAGGCTGTTTGTTGTTGACGTTGTTCGCTGTCTGAACAGTGTACTTAGCGCTGTATCCTCGGTTTGTTTGCAGTTGATTGTTCTTCGTAGTGCTGCTGTAACAGAGACCTTCTTGCAGTATCTTCATACAACACTGCTGTATCTTACAACAGTATTCTTGTAAACTCTTTCTTGCAGCGATTCTGCATGCTGTCCTTTCTCACTATGCTGCATTGCAGTGACTGCTTTCTTGCAGTATGCTGTATCTGCTTCTTTGCAGCAGCTTCGTTCTAAATCTTTGATGCAGCATTTGTATGCATGTGTACCTTCACTTTTCAGCTTCTATCACAAGACTCAATTCTAGTCTATGTTATCACGTAAACAATGTGAAAAATGGGGTACCCAAAATTTCCTATTATAAGCTTGGTTTGTCTCATCAAAATCTAAACACTGAAATCCCAACAACACCTTACAAGGTTTAGTATGGATATACACCAAATATCTTATATCTACATATTTTTTTGATGTAGATGCTACATCTTGAACAATGGTAAAGATCATATGAAGACCTTCGATGCAAGATTAGATGAAGGAGTATTTCTAAGATACTCATTAATAAGCAAGACCTTCAGAATCTTCAATAAAAAGACTATTGTTGTAGAAGAATCAATACATGTAGTACTATTTAATGTACCACATTGTGACACAATAAAGCTTGACAAACTGAAGGAGGATATATCTCAGAAAAAGATCAATGATCATCAAGTTAAGTTTATTGATGGAGTCTCTCTGCTTGCTGCACCCACAAATTCTGCAACACAGGTTACTGCACAGCAAACTGATAGAATACAACAACCAGACAGAACTCAATATGATGAGACTGATTAAAAACCTACTGGTCATCAACCTTCATACATCTTTCAACCAGATAGAACATGGCTCAGGAACCATCCAAGAGAACTCATCATTGAAGACCCTAATATTGGAGTAAGAACAAGAAGATCAAGACCTCATGAAACAATGTTTGCATGCTTCATATCACAAGTGGAACCCAAAAACATTAAAGAAGCCCTTGAAGACAGCAATTGGATTTAAGCTATGTAGGAAGAGCTGAATGGGTTTGAAAGAAATCATGTATGGAAGTTAGGTCCCAGACCAGATCATCAAGGTGTAATTGGAACAAAGTGGGTATTCAAAAATAAGTTGGATGAATCTGGCGTTGTTAGAAACAATGTAAGATTAGTTGCGAATGGATATTATCAGGAAGAATGAATTGATTTTGATGAGACCTTTGTACCTGTAACAAGAATTGAAGTTATCAGAATGTTCCTAGCCTATGCTGCATACAAGAATTTCAATGTATATCAAATGGATGTCAAAAGTGTGTTTTTGAATGGTCTCTTAATCGAATAAGTCTATATGGAACAACCCTCAGGATTCGAAGATCAACCTGAAGAGAAATTTTTCAGACTACATAAAGTTTTGTATGGATTGAAGCAAACGACGAGAGCTTGGTATGATACTTTATCTCTATATCTGTTGGACAATGGATTTCAGAAAGTAACTGTGGACAAAACTCTCTTTAGAATACAGGATGTGATATCATTCTGCTTGTACAAATCTATGTGGATGACATTATCTTCGGATCAACAAACAAAGATCTCTACGAGAAATTCTCAACTCTCATGCAGAAGAAGTTTGAGATGAGCATGATGAGAGAATTAAGTTTCTTTCTTGGTTTGCAAGTTAAGCAATTGGATAATGACATTTTCATCAATCATGTCAAGTATACCAAGGAACTGATCAAGAAGTTTGGAACAAAAAATGGATCATCAGTAAGCATTCCTATGGCCATGTCAATCAATCTTGATAAAGATGAAAATGGAAAAGTTGTGGACATCACAAGATACAAGAGACTTATTGGCTCTCTATTGTATCTTATAGTAAGTAGACCTATCATGTTTGCAGTAGGAATATGTGCAAGATTTCAAATAACACTGAAAGAATTGCATCTTGCAGCTATAAAAAGAATTATCAAGTATCTGAAAGACACTCAAGATGTTGGCCTATGGTATCCCAAGGAATGAGGTTTTAGCTTAAAGGGATATTTGGATTCTAATTTTACAGGATGCAAAATTGACAGAAAAAGTACTAGTGGTACTTGTCAATTTCTTGGAGAAATATTGGTTTCTTGGTTCTGCAAAAACAAACGTCCATAACAATTTCAACAATAGAAGCAGAATATGTCGCCGCATGAAGCTGTTGTGCTCAAATTCTATGGATACAACAACTTAAAGATTATGAGATTAAAAAAAGAGAAACTCCCATTCTATATGATAATACAAGTGAAATTGCTATAACACACAATCCCATCTTTCACTGAAGAACTAAGCACCTAGATGTGAGACATCATTTCATAAGAGATCATGTAGAGAAGAAAGACATTATGCTTGAAAAGGTTCATACAGATCTACAACTAACATATATTTTCACAAAACCCTTATGTGAATCGAGGTTTTCTATGCTCAGAAGTGAACTTGGAATCATCAAGTTATGAATATTGGAAGAAGAATTATACCTCAGAAGAGTAAGTATGAAGTAAGAGGGAATACTGTACTTTCACAAGAAAACAGGAAGATGATATTGCAGAAAGCTCAGCCTACAACAATCAAGGTTACAACATTCAAGGTTACAGTAAAATCTAGGATACAACAAGGTTCAGGATACAACATTCTAGCTTACAGTGGTCCAGTTTACAACATTTATTGATACAACATTTAAAAGTCCTGCAACCTCGAATCAGGAACAGTAACCTTGAACGCTAATCGTTTGAGTGGCAAATGGGTTTCTTGCATTTAATGTTTAATCCACTTTTTCAAAAGCATATTTCTTTTCGACCCTAAAAGTTTTCTATATTACAAAAGAGCCCCTCCATCTTTTTATCTCAACTGTCAGATTTCACGCCTCCCTCATAATCCTCTTAATCGTGACCGTTGATCATAAACCATCACATATTTGAACTGGAAACTACCCATCATCTCCCTCATTCAATCTCTAATCTCGCAACAAGCAAAAACCTCTCTCATTCCAATATATTCAAATCATTTATGGCTAACAGAAGAGAAAACAAGGTCCTGGAAGGTTGTCTTGTGAACCCAGAAGCGTTGTTCGTTGAAGAGAGTATCTTTGATAGAGATGTCATTGCCAAAATATGGGACTACTTGGAAAGAAGCAGTATATCTAATCTTCTCACCACCAGATACATGGTACTGTTAGTTCCGACTGTCCAGAAGTTTTATACATTTGCAAGATTGTCCGATAACATGAAAATCATCATCTTCAAGATGGATGCAAAGGGAGAAGAGCATACCCTGACGTGAAAGACATTACTTCAACGTTCGACATCTCTGTTAGAGGGCTACCTCCATTAGAGCTTGAAAGATACAGCACAAAGTACACGGAAGAGATGTGGAATCTGTTCAAACAGGATTACATCTCTGAGCCGGTGAAGAAAAGATTCTAGAAGAAGAAACTGAAGCCTGAGTATGAGTTTAATTTCTCCATAATGTATGTACATACTCCATTGAAGGGAGGCGAAGCTTTGACAGGTACATTGACCTCCGTTTCAGAATCATAACTGCCATCATGAAATGAGTGAAAGTCAACTAGAACAGGTTTATCCTGCAAAGAATCTAGGAAGAAGCCACCAAGAAAACCCAGAGGAAGAGTTTCGGCATGACCATCACCTGCATTCTCTGCAAGATGGGAATCGAAGTTGAGGAAATTATACCAATCCCTCCGGGATGGTACTTAGGTGTGAAGAAGGGCACCTTTCAGAAAGAAAGTTGTGGTGAAAGCACATCAACCAAAGAAGAGAAGAGTCACTGTAGAAAGTAGTTGATACGTAGGAAAGTTGCGCCTTTTTATATGTTTAGGCGTTTGGTTTTAGTTGCATATTCATGCTATTTTGTTATACTTTCCTACTTATTAGTTCTTCTTGGTAGATCTCTTCAATTCCTTGTTTTTGTGTATTTTAGGGGCTTAATAGAGTTGTTCCGAGGATGAATCCTTAAGTGCACGTGTTGGAGTGAGGCTAGGAAATCAAGGAATAAAGTTGTTGGATTTTGGAGCTGAAAATGCTGAAAAGTACATCGACACAGGCTGTGCCTGTGTTGATTGACACGCCCATGTTGGGCCATTTGCTGAAGTTGTTTAGAATCTCAATCTTAATTATTTCGGCCCAAGATTGTAGGTCACGACCAGGACACATTGAGACCTATCTTAGATGTATTTAAGAAGAATCTGGAGGGGGACGCAAGAACGAGTTTGTATCATCTTTTCTTTTGGAGTTTTTGAAGCCGATATGCAAGGCTAGACTACTTTTGCTTAGTTCGAATAGAAGTTGAAACCCAAAACCTCTTTTATGCTTTGATTGATTACAACAACATATTCTCTAATTTATTCTCATGAATTGATTGTGTTATTATGTGATGGAATTTTATGATTTGTGTGACTTTGATTAAGCCTGATCAACTTTATTGAATTTGCACATGTCTATTGCAAGAATTGAGATTGCAATTCGTAATTGTTGTTATTCTTGATTTAAAGTAGCGAACTAGTGGTCGAACATCACTATGGATAACACAACCTAAGTTAAACGAATCGTCGTACGTATTTGTTGCTTAGACTAACCTATTTTCCTTGATCCCAAAACTATCGTTGTATTAAATCTAATTAATTAGGTTATCCAGTGATTAGGTCTAATTAACGATCGTATCTTAATTAGATATACTTAAGGGAAAATCCGAATAACTCGTCGTACTTGTTATTTGAGGGTTAGTAATTCATGAGGAAATAAGAGAATATTGTTACAATCAATTTTACATAGTTGAGTGAGGGTCGAAATGGAACTGAGAACTGAGTGCTTACTTAATTGATTAAATTCCATTTTAATTGGTTGTTTTATTCTTGAAGCTTTCTCTAGATTTTTAAATCCAAAAAACCCCCTATTTTCTTGATTGAACTCTAAATACAAAATAATTAGTTTTGTCCGCTCTCCGTGGGATCGACCTTTGCTTATCACTTCTACGTCTTTATAGTGGTTTGAGTAGAGAAATACATTTAATTTTATCGTGCTGGTGACAACACGATCAAATTTTGGCGCCATTGCCGGGGAGTGGTGTTAAATCTATATTTTTTTGTATTTTTAGTTCTAACATTGGTATGCTGGACTAACACTGGGACATCCAGTGTCACGCCTACAGCCTGTGTTTCTTATTTAGTAGATACTCACACGTTCTTTTGGCAGGAGACACCTTGAATACTATCCAGAGCTTACGAAAAGAGATCGTGACTTGCGAGAGGTGACTAAGGAAAGGTTGAAAGAATTGTCGTTTCACTTGAAGCAAGAGAGTAGCGATTCGAACAACAGTGAGGAAGATACGATAACAGCCATACGAACGCTAAAAGAGCTTGCAAATCCCGATCTCACTCAGCAACCTCTTTGCATTGATTTCCCCGATTTTAATGAAAATAGTAATTTTGAGCTTAAATCGGGATTAATTAACATATTGCCCCACTTTCATGGTTTGGCAGGAGAGGACCCACACAAACATCTCAAGGAATTCCATGTTGTGTGCACGAGCATGAAACCCACTGTTGTGACTGAAGAACATATTAAGTTGCGTGCATTTCCGTTCTTCTTGAAGGACGCCATAAAGAATTGGTTGTATTACTTGCCATCAGGCACGGTGACTACATGGAAATGGATATAACGATTATTCTTGGATTGATATTTCCCTGCATCACGTGTTGCCAATTTACGAAAAGATGTAACGCCCCAAAATCTTTCGGTCAAAATATCAGAGTTTTTCGTTTTTGGGCGTTAAGAGAGAAAGGGGAAAGAGGCGTACATGATATAAAATAGAAAGAAACATGAGAGGATAAAAAAGCAGTACAATTAAAACATCGGATATAACTGATAAAAGAAGTTTGAAAACCATGCACAGCGGAAAAACATCAGGATCCTTTACAAAGAAGAATACAGTTTACATTTTACAAAAACGTGGAACATCGTTTTACAAACGAATCAACATAGGTTTAAAGACAAAACCGGAAGATGGACAAAGCTGATAGGGCACCCCTCTCTCTACGCGTCAAGGTTCTCTTCTTCTCCTGTAGTGTGAGTACAAGTGGGGGGTGAGTGCGTTGAATACACTCGTGGAATTAATTTCTTCTTTTAACATCATTACGCAGTTAAACAAAATAACATATACAATCTCAATAATTAAACACCGCATATATAAGATGCATATCACGTAACTTAAGAGTACCCAGCTCTAAGCAGCACTCAGCTCTAATTAGCTCACAGCTCTAGATAACACTCATCTCTCACTAGCACACAGCTCTACATAGCACACAACTCTTAATATAGCACACAACTCTATCTAGCACACAACTCTAGATAACACTCAGCTCTCACTAGCACACAACTCTACCTAGCACACAGCTCTTAATATAGTACACAGCTCTATCTAGCACACAACTCTTAATATAGCACACAACTCTATCTAGCACACAGCTTTACCTAGCACTCAGCTCAATGGGCACCCAACCCCCGACTTATCATACTATCATAATGTAAACACGGTATTCATAACATATAATCATCTCATGTAGATTCAACGGTTCATCCAATGACAAGTTTACACGCATGCGATAATTATCATAATCATGCTTTGAATACAGAAAAATGTAAACCGATAAAGGTTTAGAGTGTACCCCCACCGAACACATCATATAATCACAGCACAAAACCCAAGGCACATAAGCTTCAACCAAGTTATAACGATCAATAGCATTCTAATAATATCCAGTTTACACGCATACGTCAATTGAAATATAAAGAGTTGGGTTCCGAGTTTACCCCCACCGAACACAACATATAATCACAGCACATAACCCAAGACACATAAGCCTCGATCAATTCATAATGATCAATAACATTCTAAAAATATCCAGTTTACATGCATACGTCAATTGAAATAATAAGATTTGGATTTAGAGTTTACCCCCACCTTGTTCGGTGGTTTACCACGTGAGTCGCAAGGACCAGAGATCAAATATCTCAATGCTCAATCCAACTGGTAGACTACACAAGTTATAACATTTCTTAGTTCCTAAATATATATAATTAAAGCTATAAACGCTTCCGGCGGAAAAACGATCGTTAAAGACACGACGGATCGAGAGATCTAAAGATTGAGATCAAAGTAACGAGAAGGGCATGTCAGTATAAGAGGCTGAGATGATAGAGAATGAAATAAGGATCGCAATGCAAAAAGAATGAGCTCAATCAGAGTTGAAACGAGCTCGAACGAAGCGTTTTAAGATTGAGGGGTAAAACGGTAATTTGGTCAAAGGTGGACTTTGACCGGGCCCACGACCCATGGTCAACGACATCTCGTCAACGACGACTCGATGTTAACGAACGACGGAAAGAAACGGGATTCGTATCGGAAACACGGCGTCACGTGCGCAGTGCACCCGTCGCTCGCTCGTCGCGCGCGCGCGGCTCCCGTCGCCCGCCCAGCGCGTGCCACCTGCGCTAAGCACACCTGCGCAGACTCGCCGCCTAAACGGCCTTCCAGCCACCGCTGGCCGCCGTCCACACCCTCAGATGCCCCCCACTTCCAGCTACCAACTCCGGCCACTGGCGACCACGGTGGCGCCGCCTAGCTCCGGCATAACACCTGCAAAAACAGCCTGTCGCCCAGCTTCCCCGACAGTGGCTTGCTCGACCAGGCCACTTCCCGGCGCCACCCGGTGCGGTGGTGCCGTCCTTCGCCGCCGCCACCTAGTTCGCCGGATACTTCGCACCGCCGGCTACCACCTCCGGCCATCCCTCGCCGGGTTCCGGTGGTGAATAGTACCTGAAATCTCGCCGCAAAAACCCTCGATACCCTGTTTTTCGAAAAATCCAATTCCAATCCAAAACTCCGGCCGGCAACTTCCCGTCGCCAGCGACGACTCCTAGCACCTCCACAGGTGACCCCTCGTCGCCGGCAACCTTTCCCGGCCAGCCCAACACCCTTAACCATACATATACTCCCAATCCTATACACACACAAACACACGAATATACACACACACTCACCCACTGCCTCGCCGGCGGCCACCACCACCTGAGCCCTCACCGGCGACCTCCCGTCGCCGGCCCACCGATCACACACGGCGGCGCTACCATGCGCCGCCCCAACAGCATGCAACAAGCACACACACACTATCGCACCACACAACACACACACATGCACAATCCATATATACACGCACTGTACAACTCCGACACCGCCACCCACGGCGGCACCGGCCCTCCGGTATCTCCACCACACCACCAGCCATGTCTCCGGCGACTGATCCGGCGAGAAGAGGAGGAAAGAGAGAGAAAACAAAGGAGAGAGAGAAGGTGGCAAGGTTAGGGTTTCAAGGCTATTTTATAGAAATCCCGAAAAACACTATTCATCAAAAATATCCCAAGTTACTGTTCATGATAAGGCTCTATTACTGTTCATCAGAAATATCTCGTATTTCTACTCTTCGTATACGTCTCGTATACGTCGTATTCTTCGTTTTCACTGTTTTCTTCACTACTTGAGTTACGAGTCTTCGATTGACCTCTAGTTCATTTCTATGTTCTCGTATTTTAATTACGCCCCGCGTGGTATAAACATCATCTAGGTTCCATGTGTAGAAATTATATCCATCTAAAACCGATGTTAATCACATATCTGAAACGCACATAATTAAATTTACACAGTCAAGAATAACTCACAAAATAGTATTTCAATTAAGGGTTTAATTTATTTAATTAACCAATTATGCTCGTTTTGATCCGGGGCCCTACAAATGAAATATGTGGAATCCGACAAATGCAGGGGGAATCACTTTATGAATATTGGGAGCGCTTCAAAAAGCTTTGTTCAAGTTGTCCGCAACATCAGATTAGTGAGCAACTCCTCCTTCAATACTTCTACGAAGGACTTTTCTTGATGGATAGGAACATGATCGATGTAGCAAGTGATGGAGCTTTAGTCGATAAAACTCCACAAGCCACGAGGGAATTAATTGCCAACATGGTGGCGAATTCCCAATAATTCGGCATTCGAGGCGATGCATCTATAAAAAGGGTGAACGAGGTGAATGATTCTTCAATGGAGAAAAAATTATCTGAAGTAACCTCTTTTGTTCGCCAACTTGCTATAGAAAAACAACAGGTAAAACCATGCCGTCTTTGCTAAACGACGGAGCATGAAACCAACTCATGTCCATTTTTGATTGATGAGATTGAAGCACACGCAAACGCCGTGGGGGCTGAAAATTAACAGGAAATGAAGTATGATCCGTTCTCAAATACCTAGAATCCAAGTTGGCGAGATCATACCAATTTTCATTGGGGAGGGAATAAGCAGCAACATCAAAATTCGTTTCCAAATCACCATCAAGGGTTATTTCAGCCCAAGCCGCTGCAACCACCTCCTGACTCGGGTAAATCTTAGAAGAAATGCTTAAGACTCTTACATCTAACAATGTTCAATTCCAGCAGGGTATAATGAAATTCCATCAAGGCATGATACAATTCCAGCAAGAAACAAGGTCAAGCATTCACAACCTAGAAAATTAAGTTGGCCAATTAGCAACAGATATGAATCGGCTTGAATCACAGAATGGGGGAAAATTACCATCTCAACCCGAGATCAATCCCATAAAGAATGTGAGTGCAATGACCCTGAGGAATGGGAAACAGCTCGAGGAATTGAAGAAACCTGTTTCGGGCTCAGAAACTGAAGAGCACAGTCAGTAGTATCGCAGATAGTGACTCAGAGCGAGATGCAGCAGCAGGTTACAACACTGAAACTGAAAAAGATGTTGAACCTTCATCCTCTAACAACGATGATGATGATGATGATATGCCTCTTATGAGGATATCAAGGAGGAAATAAGTTGTACTTCAAATTATAGTAGTTGCAGGAACTAATCAAGCACCTGATCAGAAAGCTGATTAAGAAGCTGATGATAGTCCGGCCCTCGTGCCAGTACCCTAAGTGAAGCATCTCATCCTACCCAGTAGGAAGGAGATGAAGAGAAAGAAAAAACAGCAGCTTGCACAGAGAAGAAAATAGTTGAGAGATAGAAAGCTCAAGAAGAATGCAAATAAGCAGTATTCACTGGTGGTCAGGAAAAAAACAGAAGAGTCAATCACCTAGATAGAAGCTTGGGTTGACTATGAGAAAACCATTAGTGACATCGACTCAGATTTGGTATACAATCTTCTATCTCACTCTGCTGAGTCAATCAACGACAACTTCTTCAATCTATACCATCACTGGAAGAGGATGCACCTCTTCATACAAGAAGAGTTGTTGGCATGAAAGGACTTCCTCAGAGTAAAGACAATAGTCTTTAATTGGGCTCAAACCGATGATTTCATGTCTCTATTGCAACCAAAGTTCGATGAATCCTGCAGAGAAGTGAAGCTTCAAGAGATTATCGAGAAACAGGAGACTCTGAAGAAGCACAGGGCTGCGAAAGGGAAGAATCCCTTTGATGAAGCTAAGGGTGAATAATCAATGACAGTAGGGGTAGACAACATATTGATGAATCCCAATGCCGAGATTGTAGGGAACCAAACAGAGTTGGAGATTGCTGAAGCTCAATTGACACATCTAGATGTTGAAGAAGCCAATGAATCGATGTTGCAGTTGGGCCCGCAAGCAAGTGTTACTGAGCCTCCCAAACAAACTCCTCGTATGTTGCAATCAGAAGAAGGAGGCAGTGGAGTTGAAGCGCATGATTCTCCAACAATCCACAAGATAGTAGCAACTATGTCACCCATCATAAGCCTCGAAACGATGGAGATCGACGAGCAGGAGCTAGTTGATTATGAAGATTCCCCAGAATACATGGAGATTATTTTTTAGGGGGAAGCTTCTGAGAAAATCAAAGGAGTCTTGGAGAGCCTGAATGAAGAAATCGCCGATGAAACAACCACAGAGGAAGTTGCTAAGGTAGGACTCTCTATATTGGCTTCGCTAGCAATACAGAAAGTTGCTACGGAATAAAAGACAACAGATTCTGATGCTGCAATCCTTACAACAATTAAAGAAGTGATCATCCATACAGTCCAAGTTGAATCAAAACTAACGGAGGATGATTAATTCATAGTGGAACTCCAATATATTGTTGAATGCACATATCTTATTGCTTAAAACTGAGATATTCTCAATGTTGCCACCAGAATTATTAAAGTAATGATGAATGTTGTTGAGATTGTTGTTGAGACAACATCTCCTAAGAAGACCTCAGGCATAGTTACTGCTGAGGTAGTGCTGGCAGAGGATTGAAAAGGGAATGAAGAGGAGAATGCATCACCTTGAGGAGGGAAATGTGCTTTGATAGCCGCTCCAGAACAAGATCCTGAAGATGATGGAGGAGATTCTTCAGATGATGGTGAGGATCTTAGAGGAGACAGTCTGCTGATGATATTAGAAGAAGAATGCAGCAGCACTTAGAGGAAGATGCACAAAACCAAGATATAAGTATGAGTCAAGCTTTGGTCTCATACATTCAAGATGCAGTAGAAGCAACCTGAGAAGACCTCTTGACTCTTACTGATGCTCAAGAGCAATCCCTCCAAGGAATCATGAAAGTGGTACAAGGGCTAATTCGGGCTTTGTAGACCCATGAAGTTAATATGACCAATAGTATTCATATGAGCGACAAATCTCATTCCCTCGCGATGGAAAATCTAAGAAGGGAGCTAGCTGAGCTTTCTTTCAAAATCCAAACAAGGCTCACTGTTGAATGAAATGTACAACATCATGAGCGTTAGAGATTTAAAAGAGCATGCCAAGCTGCAAGTGAAGTAAGAGACAAGTCCGTGGATGAAATTAAAAACACCTTTATTGCATAAAATCTTGTACTCAACTCTCTGCAGAAAAACACATCTATTCAAGCTCGTGCCTCTCAAAGCACGAATGACAGGATAAGCAATCTTGAGCTATTTGTTGGTGAAATGAGAACAATCCTGAATCGCGCCTTTCTACAATTTGTCCCTACTAAACAAGAAACAACATCTCTCCATCTTACCCCAGTCGATGATGACAAAAATGAGGAAAGCAAGAAAAGATCAGGAGATAAGAAGATGGATGCTGTAGTAGAAGAAGTCATGAAGGACTTGGATTAAGAAGAAGAAGAAGAAGAAGAAGAGGAACCTTTGGCCAGTAAGAAGAGAAGAAGATCAGATTCTGGATATGTCCAGGGCCCTCAGTCTAAAAGGAGAAAAGATGACAAGGACGAAGAAGGTAGATGTGCTGGGGTTGCTGCATCCAAAGCAATAAGCAGCACTACATCCTGTCAATCAGAAGGAAGAGAAGCTGCACCAACTCAGAGAAAGAGTGGTAGGCAGCAGCAGCAGAGCAACAGACAGTAGTAGTAACCTATCCAAAAGAGCAAATCTTTAAGTGTAGCTGCTGTCAGGAGACTTGATGAAGTGAAATGGAGACAGCTGAAAGAGACTGAAGAGAAAAGAAGAAGGGACATGGAGGACTAGATATCAAAGCTCAGTGTGATTGGAGTAAAGAAGTCAGAGCTTGCTAAGAAAGTTGATGAAACTCTATACTCATATCTATCTCAAGATATTCCCAGCTTTGATCGGGATCACGTTTTTGCTGAAGTATCTGTATTGCTAGATAAAAGGCCTCTTAAAGAAAATCTTGGTTGAGAGCTGAAAATTTTTGATAAGGTGATTCTGCCAAAGTACAGAAATCCCGCATTTGAAGAGATAACCCTTTATAAAAGGTCAGACTACCTGAGGTATTTCAGAAACCTTTGTCAACCGAATTGTTTTGCAAGATATGCTATATACCTTGTAGCTTTAGAAAGATACGAACAGCTAGCAAGAGATGGAGAGTTGAAAAATCAGAAGAAGTTGATAAAGAAGATCAAGCAAGGAGCGTAGATATCATTTTGTGAAGACTTCTGGCTTCGATAGATTCAAATTCTTGATATCAAGAAGAAACTTGAAGAGACTTATCAAGAGTCTATAATCAACTGGTGGAAGGGAACCAAGTTTGAGAAGAGAAAGTCACCACATGATGATATAACAAGAAGAAAGCTCTTTGGAAGTTAGAAATCCTGAAGAAGTACAACAAGGTCAACAACTTACTGTTTTTCCTGTAAGATCTATCTGTAAGCTACTTCCTATAACTTGTAAACTCTCTTTCTAATATACTCAAGTTACTGATACTGGAACATATTCACACTCTACGCACTTCATTTCTATATAGGACAACATGCTAGATGTATCTATTTAAATTCATGAGCTGTGAAATAGGATGCTAGCTCACCCGAATCAATGTATGAAAAATCCGTGTTCCATGTAATCATATTGTATGAAAAGATATGCTACATGATACTTTGAATTCTCGTAATGAACTGCATAATGTAAAGGTTTTATCATCATTAAAAATGGGGAAATTGTTAGGATATTTCTATTTAGATTTTGATGTCACAAAACAGTATTGTAATAGGAAATTAGAGTACCCTATTTTTCCATACTTTTTAAGTGGAAACTTAATCTATTTTTCGAGTATTAAAAATCTGAGTTGAAGAATGGAGTATCTCAGAAATCAGTAAGAAGGTTTTTTATAGCAGTCGAAATTAGCAAAGAAACCGTATCGAATTCAGAAGATTCAGCAAGCAACATGTAAGAAAACAGTAAGGTGAACAGAAAGCTCTTTGCAATCTTAGAACAAAAAGCTAGCGCAGCATTCCAAAACAGAAAGCTGGAGCAGCACTCTAGAAAAGAAAGCTGACGCAACATTTCAGAACATGAAGTAGGAAGATATAGTACACACAACAATGCTATACGAGGAAGATCGTTGCTATACGAGAATACATCTTATCAAATATAGCCAGTAGAGATAAGTGATCATGTTGTATGAAGAACCAGTGTCCTGCGGACACGTGGGCCAACAACAGACTGCGACAATCCTGAAGTGGAGAATAACCGCATTAAATGAGCTACAGAATAAGATAAGGAATTCGTTCTCAGTTTTTCAGAGACATTGAATGCAAGATCAAGGACGATCAAGGGAAATTCAAATTCAAACGAAGTGTCTCTCTTCAACGAGCACACTTCTTATATCTAAAAATAGAGAAAGAGCTGACTGAAGAAACTATTGAATTAGTGATTCTCAAATTCACTTTCGCAAGAGCAAGTTCTCAAGCATCCCACTCTCTAAGTATTCAGTCATTTAACCTCCTAGTGAAGTAGTCAAGCCTTCAAGTCCTCAAGCTCCAGAGTTATCAAGGCTGCTTCAACCACCAGTTGAAGACAAACTTATATACTTTTAACCTCTATGTTGTGTGCTTAGGTTTTTTTAGTGGTGTTCTCGGTTGATAGGAATTAGATCCTTGTTGAGAGTTTGTCTTAAGTTGTTAAGGCATTAACTCTGTGTGAGTTAGTAGGATCTTGTGTGGGTCAGCCTAAGGATTCGTGCAATCTATGTGTAAGCAAAATCCTTGTAGGTGAAAACTTGTTCAGGTGATAGATTGTTAGGACGAGTCTTGTAATTCAATCTAGCCAACGAAGTTCCTCCTCGACATTGGAGTAAAGTGGATGTAGAAAGATTACACCACCTTCGAACCACTATAAACTCTCTGTGTTTATTTTCTGTTCTTATCAATATCTGTGTTGCATCTTACATCTTACCATTCTGCATTTAAAGTTTGGTAAAAAGTATTTTCAAGAAAACATTTTTCAAAGGAAACTCTATCATTTATTTTTGCTGCCTACAAAACTCTGTTGCAGTAAGTTGAACAACAATCTCGCCCAGCTTACTGTACTGTGCATAAAGTTCTTAAAGTTTTTCGGAAGAAAAATCGATAGAGGTTCATTTAAACCCCCTCCTTCTAAACCACTTGGGACCAACAAATTTCTTAGTTTCTTTGTAAAAGTTTTTATGTGGAAATGCTCTAAAATTTTTTCTTTTTGAAAATAAGTTCATAATTTCAAAATTCGTCCTATCTTTCATGTGAGATAAACAGCTGAAGACTTAGAAAGTACCAAACATGTATTTACAAATCAAAATATTCATATTCTTACATTGCAAAAGTTACAAGTTAATTAGAAATGTTCAGAAATATCATTAGAAGTGGTTACAAAGGTCATAAATTCATAAAACATCTAGGAAATTTCATCAAAAATGGTCTGAGTGAATGAACTTCATAAGGCCCAACTCTCTGGCTCTTCATCGACATATGCATATAAGTTAACATAGTGGGGTTGAGTATCATTTGATACTCAGTGGGTAGAAGTGATTACATAATTAAATACGTTCATGCATCAAAGTAAATCATGTAAGGAAAACAATCATAAATCATACTTGGCATATAGACCACCTTGGGGTCAGCGAACATTTGCGGTCACCTTGGGAATCGGACCAACTAGCGGGTCGGTTTAATATCACGGAGACCTTTTGGGTACAACGTGGAGTTCCAAACCTTGGGGGACTTCTCCATGAATAACCACCATGGAGGTCAAATAAACACTTACGGCCACCTTGGGGACCAGACCAACTAGCGGGTCGGTTCAATAACACGGATCTTTTGGGTACAACGTGGCACAGAGTTCTAAACCTTAGGGGATTTATCCGTGACTAAATTTATATGTACATTTACATCATACATCAAATACATGTGTTACAAGGAAACATAAAATATATTTAAACATGTAATCATGCTTACGTCTAAAACATGTCCAAACATTAATCTAAAACCACCTTATATTGGTGTATACAAGAGTCTTCAACTTCGATTTCTAGCTCTTCCTCTTGTTCGTCCTTAGCTCCTATTGTTGAGCAAAGCTTCTACTAAAGTGTCTTGGAGGGTAATTTTATGTTCATGTTATCATGAAATTTTCTAATAAAATTAAAATAAAATTTCTTTTAGGGTAAAAAACATTTAGTCATCCGAACTATAGCCCGTTTTGCAGTTTCTTGTAAAAACTTTTTTTCGTTGCACTGTCCCTATTAAACTTTGTGAGATTTGCACATTCTAGTAAAATGCCACTTTCCGGCTATTTTTTCCGGCGTACATGAAACGTTGTCGTTATAATTAAGGGCAAAACAAACTTTTACTGTTAAGTCACACGTGAGTGACACACGTTTACTGGAATGTACGCTGGAAAAAATAGCCGGAAGTAGCATTTTACTGGAATGTGCAAATCTTGCAAAGTTTAATAGGGACGGTGCAACGAAATTTTTTTTTTACAAGAAATTGCAAAACGGGCTATAGTTCGGATGGTTAAATGTTTTTTACCCTTTCTTTTATGTAAACTTGGAAGTTACTATAATTTCATGCTCATAAAAGGTAAAATGTAATAAGATTGCAACCATGTCATTTAAATTTTTACATATACACATAAATGTAAAGTAAAATAAAATTATAAAAACAACCTTCATGAAATAAAGTATATAAACTAATTAGAATGGAATATATTAAAGTGTGTTAAAATTCTTGATTATGGAATTTACATGTAATATAACAAACTAATTATAAACTACCTTAATGTATATCACTAGAAATTTTTACATAACTAGACATATATATACATAAAATTATTATTCTTAATGATAGATTTTTTCTTACAAAAATATGTATGCATTTACTAATTGAAAAATTAATAAGTTGAGTAGTAAAGAATATTTTGTGAAAATGTAATTAACTAGTTGCATGTCACTTTTGATAGCTAATTATAAAATTTTACATGGGTTATATTAAATACATAAGTAGCTAAAAGTTGCATAAAATGAAATAAAATACTTGTATTAGATCATCAACTACCTAACATGCATAATTTAAACATTGAAAGTATGACATTTAAATTCATATATGCATATCTATATGTAAAATAAAATAAAATTATATAAACAAACATCATAAAATAAAGTAAATAAAAATTTTATGTCATTTTTATAAGATAAAAATATTTTTACATAAATATAGATATACATGCATGTAAGTTAAATACGAAAAAGAGTATATAAATATTTACATATCTTCAACAATAATGTAATACAATTTATTATTACATGCACATCAATTTAAAGTAGAAAACTGAACTAAAATACAATGATATCTATAAATATAGATATAATAATATGAAAATAAATTATTCAAAATAGAAACAAGGATTTAAGGTTGGATTCAACATTTTTATGAAGACTAATATAGAATGGGTTCAAAATGAAATAAACATAAACTTAATTCAAAATGGGGGGTCAAACTATAAATCTTAAGAATTGCAAGAAGGACCAAAACTTAATCAAATTTCCAAACAAGATACCCAACTCAAGTCCCTTATACAAATCAGCCCCATTTTTGTTGGAGATGCCTTGGGGCTTGCCGGTTGGAGCTCCAGTGTTGTCGGCGACCTCGTCCCGTCATTGGCAGTTCAATTTGGGCCATTAATTGGCCGGATGTCAAACTCTTCAAGCTTAACAAACAAGAAAAACGAATTCTAAAACATACATAAAATTAACATACAATTTCTTCACTAATATTAGCATTTTTTTATATAAATACATTACTCATTACATGGGGATCAAAACCCCTCAACCAATTTTCTGAATGCATGCACAATTTGGGATAACTAGGAAATGAGTTTAGTATGAAATTTTCAAACACATTTGGGTTTAATTGAGGCTTGATTTGGGAAGGAAACATGAAACTGATGTGGGATTATGTTTGGGCTTGAGAAGAGGAGCGTTTTGGTATTATTAGGGCATTTTAGTTGAGTTTTGAGAAAGTTTAGGTTTTTGGAGCTTGAAGGATGGCCACGGCCGATTTTCGGCAAAGTGGTGGCTATTGGGGGTTGTTTTGGTGGAAGTTTTGTATCATTTTAGTTGATTTCTTGGTGGAAGAAGATAGAAAACTCATTTTTATGAAAAGTAGACGATTTGGGAGTGAATTGGATACAAATTGCCACTTTACGACGGTGGGCGACGGCTCCGGCGGTGTCTCCGGCGAGGCTGGTATGCAAGGATGAAGGAGATGCATGATGCAGTAATGAAAAATAAAAATAAAACAAAAATATAGAAAATTGCCTAAAATGTGGTTAAAATGAATTTATTTGCATTTTAAGCTTATTTACATTTTTTGATAATAATAAAATATTGTTAGTCGAATAGTGAGTTGTCTCAACACTTGACATATGTCCACATGTTGAATGAGGTGTTGACACCTCAATTATTTTATCCGGAAGGGAATTAGCTGTATTCAATTTTTATATTTCATGTCCAAAAGATTATTAACTGATAATTGTATACATCTTAAAAATATTTTAAGGATAACCATATAATCAGATTGCTTCTCAGTACTATATCTAAATCCCGATTGGATAAAATGAAACTCTATTTATCAAATTAAATTGATTAAATTCTAAAAAAATTCAAATTTAAGCTTAACTTTACTCGGGGTGTTGCATGATGAATGTGGGTCAACTAACCGTCCAACAAAGCTAGATCGCAACTCTGGATTTTGTACTATCAGATGTGAAATTTAGTAGTACCACTCCAAGTAATCTGATGCACACTCATATGCAGGACTGGCCATTCTACCACGATGATCCAAAGTTAGTAGATGGTTGTCCCAAAATTCAAAAGAACGACCGAGTATACCCCAAATAACCTTATATTGTGTAGTTGTGTGGCCTCTACATAAAAAATCAGGTTCAAGAGGGTTTGATGGAATCGTTTGCACGTGTCTGTATTGCCTAAGTACACGATCGGGATGATACAGCTCTACTATACTCATGGACCTGATGCAACCATGGAAGAATGTAACTTCAGGATGTGGGAAAAATGATCTAATGTCAATATGTAGGTCCCAAATAACCTATTACACGACAAATACAAGAATTCAAAATTATGGAAAAATTTATAATTGAGTTAATAAGTTAATATGAGAACTTACATTACGAGCTTGCAGTGAATTTAGTTACTCTCTATAAGATCGTGCACTTTCAATTGAACCTCTTGCACGAGTCTGCTGTGACCATCTCCGTGCAAGTGGTTCCCCAACTGTGTATTCTGTGTTGTGCACTAGTCTGATTCTTAGGAAGTGTTGATAAATCCATGCCTAGTTGTGATAAAATATAAAAATTACCGAAAATAAATAATAAAATCTTATCATTGAATAAACATATATGTGTATATATACCTCCAACAATGTAAGATATCCTGCAATTTTCTTGACTCCTGCTCTAAAAGCTAATCCTAGATGTCCTCATGCATATGATTGCACTATACTTGTGTCTTCAAAAAAACAAAAGTATGTGGCTGAAATTCAGGTGCTAGTCTTGTCTACAAAAATAGTGCATCCCAATACATAGTGATGTTGCTCCGATCCAACCTTCTTCTTCCTCAGCCCAAAAACTCGAAACCTCAAATCCAAAAACCTACAAAACAAAACACCGGGAGGGGTTCCCGGCGATGGGACTCCGACGCTCAAGTCAATAGGATTGCTATGCGAATGATAGCGCACGGCTGGGCAGAGGTCGTTTCGATCGGGTTTATACGCGAAGAAAGCCGAATGAACGTGGTGGATTGCGAGACTTGGTCGAGTAACGAGTTTGGTCGGAAGCAGATTATATTTTATTAATTAAATTAGTTATTCTTTTCATTATTGAGTATTGGGCTTTGTTCATGGGCTCAACAAAGTACGTAGGATATTTATACCGTATTTGGGATATTGTTTTGTTTAAGTTGATTATTATTAAGTCGCAACTCATCATTATGGGATTCTTGATTATCTTTTCAAAGATATTAGGTCATCGATTACAATTCTCTATCAAATTGGTCCGACCTGCCGCCTTCGATAGCATACGAAGGTTTCCGCACAGCACCATTGCAATCAGATGGAGAAAGCGATCGATGCAATTGGCCATCGTCTCGCGGCCGTGGAGGAATCCAATTCGGTGAAATTTTCCTCCCTCCAACAAATGATGGAATCGATTCTGGTGAAATTGGAATCACACGGCCCGGCGGTGCAACAATCGCTCCACTTGTCGGTCGAGGGATCGTCGTCCGCCGCCTCTGTTGCGGCGGCGGCCGTTCCGCTGGGCGCCGTCCCTGACCCGGTCGTACAGCCAGGGGGCTAGACCACTGCTCTCACGTCGTCATCACTGCCTAGGGTCGACCTACCCTTATTTGATGGAACCGACCCTATCGCATGGCTAGCCCAAGTGGAGCAGTTTTTCCTCGTCTATCAAACACCACTGACGGATAGAGTTCAATTGGCCCTCATTGCAATGTTGGGGAGAGCCATGTTTTGGGCTTAGTGGGTCCTTCGCCGTTCGTCATCCATCTCGTGGGCTCAATTTTCCCGCGAATTGATTGTTCTCGATTCGGCGATAGTATCGCTGTTAATGCCTACGAAGCCATGCATGTTACGGGGTAGACGGGATCTCTCGAGGATTATATATCGCTTTTTGAGGAACGGGTGGCCCAACTTCCACATCTACCCGCCGATCAGTATTTGGGCATGTTCCTGGGAGGCCTAAATCCGAATCTACGGGACCGGATACTGGATTCGGATATGACGGATGTGTTCGCTGCGATCCAGGCAGCACGTCGAGTAGGTTATGCGCCCCGTCCATCAGTGGGGCCGAGCCGCCCGCCGCATCCGTCGGGGAATTTTGGCCGATCATCATCATCCTTCCATGGGGGTGGCAATCAACCCGCCATGTCCGCTTCAGCCCCCTCGCCGATGTCAGGCCCGACAACCCAACCCGGCCGGCCTCTATCCATGACAGGCTCCTCCAGCGCCCCGTCGGTCCGTCCTACATGCCGTCTGTCGGCCGACGAAGTCCACGAGTATCGCGAGAAGGGCAAGTGCTTTAAGTGTGCCCAGCCATATACTCCGTTACACAAGTGCACCGACAAATTTTACACTATTGTGCTCGAGGTAGAGACGTCTGATTCGGGCGAGGCAGTCGAGCCAATAACAGATGGGCTGCCGGAACCGCTACTTCCGATGGATTTTTCTCAATTGGAACTTTCTCAGCTTTCGTCCAATGGACTGGACGGGTCTCGAACCTTGAAACTATTCGGCTCCATCCACGACACCCGAGTCTTGATAATGGTGGATAGTGGGGCAAGCCACTGTTTCATTACAGCCTCATTAACTTCTTCGCTGGGCCTGGATTCGGACACCAGCCGCCGCTTATCAGTCATCCTGGGCGATGGATCTAAACTCCTCACGGTTGGGATGTGCCACGCCGTCCCCCTGGACATCGGCACCTACTCCTTCTTTGCCAATTATTTCATCTTTCCCCTCAGTGGAGTGGATATTATATTGGGAATCTCTTGGTTGGCCCAATTAGGGGATGTGACTGCAAATTGGAAGACGCTCACCATGGACTTCGCCTATCGGGGACAACAACTGTGTTTGCGGGGAGACCCTTCTTTGACCCGTGCACCGTGTGATCCGGACGAAATGCGTTGCATGGACTCCAACGCCCAGCTCTTTTTCGTGTGGATTACCGATGGTCCACTTCGTCTTCAGGCTGCCGAGTCCTCCAGCCCACTGACGGCGCAGCAACAGAATGACATCCAAAGTATTTTGGACGCCTTTTCGACTATCACTCAACCTCCCACGACCTTGCCACCACGACGGGATTGCGACCACCGCATTCCTCTACAGGCCGGAACCTCCCTGATCTCGGTCCGTCCCTACCGCTATAACCACATGCAGAAAGACGAGATGGAAAAGCTGGTAGCCGAGATGTTTGCCGCCGGGGTGATACAGCCGAGTACAAGCCCGTATTCCAGCCCCGTGCTTCTGGTCCGCAAGAAGGATGGATCCTGGAGGTTCTGTGTGGACTACCGTGCTCTTAACAAGGCGACTGTCCCAGATAAATATCCAATTCTGGTGATTCAGGAATTATTTGATGAGTTGCACGGGGTGAAGTGGTTCAGCAAGTTGGATTTGCGAGCTAGCTATCATCAGATACGAGTCCACCCCGACGATGTGGCTAAGACAGCTTTCCGTACTCACTCGGGCCATTACGAATTTCTGGTGATGCCCTTCGGCCTCACGAATGCCCCGGCCATGTTTCAAAGTTTGATGAACGACGTGTTCCACCCCGTCCTCTGACATTTCGTGCTCGTCTTCTTCGACGACATCCTGATTTACAGCCCCACCTGGCAGTCTCATCTCCGACACTTGAGGCAGGTTTTTCAGACCCTCCACAGTCGAGGCTACTATTCCTTCTCCGAGAAGTCATCCTAATCCGCTCTCCACCGTAGCTACTGTCCCCGAACCGATTGATCTGACCGAGGAGGTCAGTGAAGTCCCGATGGCGAAGACTTCTTCTACAAAGAGAAGGGGGTCCTCCAGTTCGCAGGGCTCCCAAGAAAAAAAGTTACGAACCACCGAGAAAACTACGGGTGGTTCGGAAACGTAGAAGGGGGAGGTAGCCGGGAACGGCGAGGACGAGGAGGATGTGGAAGAGAATGAGTTAAGGAAGAATCTAACCCGCTTAGCTCATGCTAAGAAATTTTTTAAAAACTATGCTAGAAGGGCTCTCCGTCAGCGAACTGAAGTCCGAAAAAGCCATTTGAAGTTGAAGGAAGTAATGGATGAGAAACAAACGCTAGAGAGCGATTTGTCTATCCACTCCGAGAAAGCTGAGAAACTATCGGCTTTGCTGGAACAACGTGAAGTCGATCTGGCTGTGGCTCAATCGGAGACCGCTAGGAGAGAAGAGCTGCTATTGGCAAAAGAAAAATTTGCCATGGAAAAACAGGAAGCTCTTCTCCTAGTGGAGGCGGAGAATTGGAGATTTAAGGAGGAGCTAGAGCAGGAAAGACAGCTGAGAGCGCAATTCGGCGAAGAAATGAGGATGGCGGGAGTACGGGAATGCTATTAACAAATTGCTCGGAGTCCTGAAATGGCGCTGATAGTTGAGGAGTATCGGGAGAGGATTTTCCACCGCTTATGGAATTCAGTCCTCTTTCTCTCCAAGGCTGCTCCTATGGCCGAAGCCTATTTCCAGGAGCGTGTTCGACTATACCAGGAGGAGATGACGGAAGCTATGCCAGAGTCCCAGTTTCAATTCCGTCTCTCTTCGCTGGATAAAAAGTTAAGACAATCCTTCCCTACTCCTCCCGACTGGCAAGGAGATTCGAGTGAAGCTGTTGATGCCAAGTGGTGGGCAGGACTTCTAGAGTAGGCTATCTTGGAAGTTCTTCCAAGTACCAGTTCGACCACTCAGTTCGGGGAAGCAACTTCAAATTTAGTTGCGGATCTGCCTGAAGAGATGTTCGATCTTGTGCCGCCAACCTCCACTACTGATCCTTCAACTCTCCCAGCTCCCTCCAAGGACTCTCCTGTTCATACTTAGTGAAATTTTGATTGTTTATTTTGCTTGGAAACACTTTGTATATTTTCTTTTGTAACTATCTTTCTGAAACTTTGAATGTTATCAGTCTTCACTCCAAGTGTTCGTATTCGTAATTCGTAAAACTGTATTCGATCAAAGCTCCTTGACAAAGTAAACTAAACTATAGTTCGCTTAATTTGAATATTCCAAGGGAAAAAATTCCAATTAGCTTAATTAAGTTTGCTTAATCAAATCATTCTGAGGGAATGTTTTACTTCGCTTAATCAAGTCATTCCGAGGGAATGTTTAAGTTCATTTAATCGGGACATTCCGAGGGAATGTTTCAGTTCGCTTAATCATCAAGTATAATAGCAATCATACGAAATCAAACAAAAAAGAAAAGACACAGTAATTTAACGTGGTTCGGCTAAGTCAGCCTATATCCACGGAGAGTAAATATTTCTCATTTTATTAAGGTAAAGAAAATTGAAAAAAGCAATAAGCAACATACAGAAGTGTAGCACTTCAAGCATAGAATTTCTTCAGATGACTCACATGCCATGGCCTTGGCAACAAGTTGCCTTCTTTATTTATTAGTTCGTAAGATCCTCCTGAAAGGACTTTGGACACAACATATGGTCCTTCCCAAGTAGCATCCAACTTCCCAACTTCAACTAAGGCGTCTGACTGCCTTAACACCATATCTCCTACTTGGAAATCTCTCTTCCGGACTTTCTTATGAAACGCTGCTTGAATATGCCTCTTGTAGAGTTCGTGACGAATTCTAGCTTCATTCCTCAGTTCGTTTAAAAACATCAAGTCGGTTTTAACCAGTTCTTCATTCTCTTGAGGCTCAAAATTAGTAATCCTCAAAGCTTCTCCTTGGATTTCCGCCGGTACTACTGCCTCCATTCCAAATGCCAAACTGAAAGAGCTTTCTCCTGTTGTCGATCTAGATGTGGTTCGATAAGCCCACAACACTGATGGCAGTTCCTCTACCCAATTAGATTTCTCGAACTCAAGCCATTTTTTAAGTCCATCCAGTATGATCTTATTCACCACTTCGACTTGCCCATTTGCTTGGGGTGAGCAACAACTGTGAATACTTGCAAAATTTTCATCTCTTTGCACCATTCAGTAATTTTCTTTCCCCGAAACTGAGCTCCATTATCCGATACTAAGATCCTTGGCAAGCCAAACCTGCAACAAATATTTTTCCAGACAAAATGGATCATATCAGCTTCAGTAATCTTAGCTAAAGGTTCGACTTTGACCCATTTAGTGAAATAATCCATTGCTACTACCAAGAACTGTTTATTTCCTCTAGTTTTAACGAATGAACCAACGATGTCAATTTCCCATCTAGCAAAAGGACAAGGCGAACAGACAGTTAGCATATCAGTAGCTGGGGTATGAATCCTCCACCCATGCTTCTGGCAAGACTCATACTTTCTAACTATTTCCTCAGCGTCATTCTTCATTGTGGGCCAATAGAAACCAGCTCGCACTACCTTCCGAGCTAAAGCTCTTGCCCCTGCGTGTTCGGCACAACCTCCCTCATGAGCTTCTCTCAAAACCTTAATCCCTTCCTCTTGAGATAAACATCTTGCATCTGTCGGCAGAAAAGTTTTTCTGTTCAAAAATCCATTAAGGATGTAATAAAATCAAGCTTATCTTTCCAGTCTTTTCAACTCCTTTGCGGTACCTTCTTTTTTGTCTTCCCAAAAATGCAATAAGAGAGCTCTCAGTCGGACTCTGCATTGTCAATGCTCATCACTTCATTTTCTCTTCCCATACCCATCATTGTTATGCTTCTTTGTAAACAGTCTTGTAACGAACTACCTATCTTCGAAAGAAAATCCGCTTTTTGATTTTCACTTTTGGGAATCTGTTTGATCTGAAGCTTTTCGAACCTGCTCTCCATCTCCCTGATTTTCTCCACATAAGAAATCATTCGATCCTCTTTGATTTCACACCGGTTTTGCAGCTGTTGTGTTACTAACTGTGAATCTGATTTAACTATTAAGTGACGAGCCCCCACCTGTTCAGCTATCTTTAAACCCTGCAAAAAAGCTTCATATTCTGCTTCATTATTAGATGCCTTGAACAAGAACTTTACAGCGAATTGTAACTCATACTTCTCTGGGCTGATTAACAATATCCCAGCTCCGGATCCTTGGCGAGATGAAGATCCGTCTACAAATAGTTCCCATTCTTTCTTCTCCTGCACTCTGGTCATCTCTTGAATGAAATCTGCTAGGGCTTGACCCTTAACCACTGTTCGAGGTTCATATCTGATGTTGAATTGACCCAATTTGACAGCCCATTTGACTAATTGTCCTAATACATCAGGTTTCCCCAGAACAACACTTAATGGGTGATCAGTTCGTACTGTAATTGCATGGCCCAAAAAATATGGCCGCAACCTCTTAGCCATGGTAACCAGCACATATGCCACTTTTTCAATCTCAGTATATCGTGTTTCTGCTCCTTGAAGGACTTTGCTGACAAAGTACACTGGGAACTGATCCTTGCCTTCTTTCCTCACAAGAACCGAACTGACAGATTATTCCCCAATTGCCAAGTATACTACTAGTGGACCTCATTGAATTGGTTGCTTCAATAAAGGAAGCGAATAAAGGAAAACTTTTAAGTCCTCAAACGCCTTCTGACATTGTTCGTCCCAGCCGAACTGGTTACTTTTTCTAAGAACCTTGAAAAAAGGCAATCCTCTGTCCGCCAACCTTGTACCTCTTTTAGAGTTCTAGGAGGAGACATATTTTGAACAACTTGAATTTTGCTGGGATTAACTTCAATACATCTTTCAGTAACCATATACCCCAAAAATTTCCTTGCTTTTACTCCGAACGAACACTTAGATGGATTCAAGCACATCTCGTGCCTTCGAATGGTTGTCATGGTTTCTGTCAAATCAACTGCATGAGTGTTCACCTGAATACTCTTTACCAACATGTTATCCACATAGGCCTCCATATTTTGGCCTAATTGATGTTTGAACATCTTGTCCACCATCCTTTGATAAGTAGCTCCTGCATTCTTCAAACCAAACGGCAGCACTGTGTAATAGTATGTTCCAGATGAGGTGATAAAAGCAACATTGGGTTTATCTTCCGGATGTAACAGAATCTGATGATATCCTTGTGCAGCATCCATCATACTAAGTAGTTCGCATCCAGCGGTCGAATCCACCAGCTTGTCAATTCGGGGAAGTGGGTAATAATCCTTGGGACAAGCCTTGTTCAGATCCCTGAAATCAATACACATATGCCACTTGTTTCTAGGCTTAGGCACCAGAACTACATTAGCTAACCATCGAGGGTATTGAATCTTCTCAATATGCCCTATTTCCAACAACTTCTCAACTTCCTCTCTATGATCTCATTCTGTTGATCGCCAAAATGCCTCAACTTCTGCTTAACCGGCCGAACATCAGGTTTAATATTTAATCTGTGAACTGCTACATCTGGATTTATACCCCTCATATCTTCTGGCTTCCATGCAAACAGATCCACATTTTTCTTTAGAACCTCTATTATCTCCTTTTGAGTTTGTTCGGACAAATGGCTGCTGAGACGAACTGTATACCCAGGTTGCTCTGGAATTAACTCGATACTCATCAACTCCTCTTCTTCAAACTCAGCTGTGTTCACCTCTCACCCTTTTTCCGACTATGATCCCTTTCTCGATCAGCTTCATCTCTTTGTTCAGCCTTGCACTTTTGGGATTCTGAATGGTGAACTGCGGCAACATAACAACGTCGAGCTGTCTGTTGATCGCCATGGACTACTCTCACTCCTACTGTCCGTCCTTTCTCATTTTCCACAAGGAACTTCATCATCAAATGTGCCGGTGAGATAACCGTTGCATAAGTACTCAATGATAGACGACCTAAAATCACATTATACTGTGAAGGTGCATCTATCAACAAAAAAGTTATTGTCTTATAATAACTTTGCAAAAAAGCTTTAGATCGAGTTTTTGGGCTGAGGAATAAGAAGGTTGGATCGGAGCAACATCACATACAATAAGTATGCTCTCACATCGTGAAGTTGACCAACCTCATCATCAGAGTCCATTTCATTGACACACTTTCTACATAGCCATTCCAACTTTATAGTTCCACCTATAGCACCATGCAGACCCTCATCAACTTTTTCTAATGTCACTCCTAGTAATTGACTAATCATATCACACAATGGTTCATTTCTATTGATTTGCTGCACTACAACCTGTATCACTGGTAGACCAACAAGACTATACATCTTCTAATGTAATTGTCATCTCTCCAAAAGACATGTGAAAATTATTGGTTTTCGGATGTCACCTTTCCACAAAAGTAGCTATCAAATTTCTATTAGGCGATCGATATGATTTCTCAATGAATAATTTGGGAATGTCTAAATAGACGTGTAAATCGGTTGTCTTTCTTTATCAAATTCACGTTCCAACACTTTTGGATGTGTGACAGAAACATTTGGAAAACCTTACTGCCGGATTTCATGGGTATACATAACTTCTTCAACGTGTCAATGTTATGAAAATACGTGTTTGACTCGAATCACGTGATCAATCGACAAAGTATCGGACTTGAAAAAGACTTGTCGTATGAGGAGGTCTCAGTGGCTATCCTAGACAAAAGGATTCACAAGCTAAGAAATCGAGAAGTGGTTTTGGTGAAAGTCCTTTGGAGCCGTCACGACATCAGAAAAGTGACTTGGGAAAAAAAAGAATAGATTTGGCGAAATACCTAAACTTGCCTTATTTTGGTACATATCTAATACCCTATCTAATAGTTAATTAGGATTTAATGTTTTATTTATTTATTTTTTATTTTATTATAACTAAAATAATTAAAGATGGTGTATTAAGTCATTATAGCATAAATTCTCTCTTGCCAACCTATTAATTTAGTCCACTAAGAATTGTGAGAAGGAGAGCCCAAGTGCATAAATAGCTTAGTAACCACCCAAAACACCTCACTTAAGTTAAAACCTTGACACCTCACCTAAGCTAGAATTTTGACACCACACCTAGGCTATGTTGGTGACTCCTCATTTTAAATTGGGAAGGAAAGAAAATGAGCAAAATAAAAGAAGCAACACCACACACTCTCTCTCTCTCTCACTCTCACCACCACCACCACCGACCACCACCTCATCGCCGCCGATCATTGTTTTTCGGCAAAAGGTTCGGACCAAATGATAGAGCTCATCGAACCCGTCATGGGTATGAGCTCGATTTTCCAATCCATCACAACCGCCGTCGAGTACGCCGATGGAGAGGTGCGGTCGGGCCTCTTTCTCCCTCATTCTTCTCTCTTTTTTCTCTTTCTCTGGATGTCGTCCCGTTTCTCCATTGATGTCACCGTTGTGGTGTCGTGTTCTTGGCGCGAGGTTTGCACCGGGGTATGGCTGTGTGGGTGCGCTGTGGACGCGCCATTTAGCTGCTGGCGCGCTGTTGGGCCGAGGTGAGACTTCGGGTGGGCTGTCATCGGAGCAATGGTCGCGCCAATGAGGGCTTGTGTGTGTGTGGTTGTTGTATGTCTGTTGTGTGATGATGTGTGTGGGTTGTAGTGTTGTGGTTCAGTCGCCAGCGATGTATTGTCGCCGGCAGCAGTGGATGTCGGCGGAGTGAGGGGGTGGCGGCTGGGGGTTGGGATTGGGAGAAGGAGCTTGCATCTAAAATTTGATATAAACCAAGGGCTAATCTGCAAACCCTAAAATTTATTAAAAAATTAGAATTTCAACCCTCAACTTATGATGATTGCAATTGAACCTTAGAATTTCATGACAACTAACCCTGGCCCTATAACTTTTTAAGATTTGCTTATTTCACCCAGGATTTCTAGGGGCTTCAAGTTTGACCCCAAAACTTTGATAGAATTGTTGTGTGGACCCAAGACTTTGACAAATTAAAAATGAGACCAAAAATGACTATATTGTTACATCTAAACCCCTAGGGTTTGTATAACTTATGAAATATGTACAATTTAGTCTTTTGACACCGATCTAGGGTAAAAAATCCTAGATTCATGTCTCCTCGATTCCAGAACCCTAAGTACAAATCGAACTAGCGTGTGAGCACGCCAACAGCCACATGACGCGTCCACAACGTGCCCACACGGTGCGCCCACACAGCGCGCCTATACACCCACACGCCGACGCAAACCTCGCATCGGGAACATGACACCACAACAGTGACATCGACGGAGAGCGGGGTGACAACCGGAGAAAGAGAAAGGGAGAGAAGAATGAGGGAGAAAGAGGCCCGATCGTACCTCTTCGTCGGTGTACGCGACAACGGCGGCAGCAGGTTGACAAACTGAGCCCATACCTGTGATGGGCTCGACGAACTCTATCATTTGGTCCGAACCTTTTGTTGGAAAACAACGATCGGGGGCGACGAGGTGGTGGTCGGTGGCGGTGAGGGTGAGAGAGAGAGAGTGTGGTGTTGCTCCTTTTCTTTTGCTCATTTTATTTCCTTCCCAATTTGAAATGGGGAGTCAACAACATAGCCTAGGTGTGGTGTCAAAATTCTAGCTTAGTTGAGGTGTCAAGATTTTAGCTTAGGTGAGGTGTTTTGGGTGGTGACTAAGCTTTTTATGCACTTGGGCTCCCCTTCTCACCATTCTTAGTGGACTAAATTAGTGGGTTGGCAAGAGAGAATTTTGGGCTATAATGACTTAATACACCATCTTTAATTATTTTGGTTATAATAAAAAATATAAATAAATAAAACATTAAATCCTAATTAACTATTAGATAGGGTGTTTTATACTTCCCTCCTTCAAAGAAATTTCGTCCTCGAAATTTAGATACGTACCAAAATAAGGCAAGTTTGGGTATTTCGCCAAAATCTCTTCATTTTTTTCCTATGTCACTTCTCTGATGTCGTGATGGCTCCAAAGGACTTTCACCAAAACCACTTCTCAATTTCTTAGCTTGTGAATCCTTTTATCCAAGATAGCCACTGAGACCTCCTCATACGACAAGTCTCTTTCGAGTTTGATACTTTATCGATCGATCACGTGATTTGAGTCAAACACGTATTTTCATAGCATAGACACGTGGAAGACATTATGTATACCCGCGGAATCTGGCGGTAAGGCTAGTCTATAAGCCACTTCACCAATCCATTTGAGAATTTCAAACGGTCCGATATATCTTGGTTTCAACTTCCCTCTTTTACCAAAACGGTAATTTTCTTTAGTAGGCGACACATTCAAAAAGACTTTATCTCCCACCTCGAACTTTAGTTCTCTCCGTCTTTTATCTGCATAAGACTTTTGTTGATCTTGAGCCATTTTGATTCTTTCTCGAACTTTTTTTATTACTTCAATTGTCCGTTTAATTAGTTCGATCCCAACACTCTTTTCTCACCCACCACATCCCAATAAAGAGGCGAGCGACACTTTATTCCATATAGTGCCTCGAATGGTGACATCCCAATTGTTGATTGATAACTGTTATATAAGTGAATTCCACTAGGTATAAATGGTCTTCCCAACTTCCATGTAGATCCAAGGTACTGGCTCGCAGTAGGTCTTCCAAAATTTGTATTGTCCATTCTGTTTGCCCATCTGTCTGAGGGTGAAATGCACTTCTGAAAGTTAACTTGGTACCTAATTCTCTTTGAAGGCTCTGCCAGAATCTGGATGTAAAGTGAGGGTCCCTATCTAAAATAATGGAGACTAACACCCCAAACCATATCTTTGCTGCCACGTGTGTTTTAAATGACTTTAAAACATGTAATTTTGTTGGACCACCAGGAAATGGTTCACGTAATACAACATTTTCATTGTCACGTCCACTTGATGGTTGCTCATTTGTGTCCATATTTGTTTCTTCTTGGTCATCAACCATGTCTTGGACTTTAACATGCTCTATTTCTGGTAATTGTTCATTTACTAGAGGTACCGCATCTTGCTCCTCAACTTGTCGCTTCCTCTCTGATGTTGTTGGTCGATGCTTCCTTAAATAAGTCTTAGTGACTGTACACAAGAAATATTTTTAAGAGAGCTATCATATATTATATTTACATATATACAATGAAACTAAAAACTTATACTATAGAGATTGCAAAACAAAAAATATATATGTTTCTTGCAAACTACTATTCCATTTATTTCTTCAATTATTTCTCAATATAATCTATGTAACTATATCATTAATCACATTAAAATAAACGAGGTTATTGAGGAATATAATCATCAGAAAATATAGAGCAAAATTCATGATATTATGGAAAAACCTTGATTCAAGTGAATTAAAAAGAACTAATATCATGAACTCCACATATTCTAACACTTAACTATAAAAACTACAGAAAATTTCACCAAATGTTCAATTATTTAAAATTGTTAGAAAAATATTTTATTTTATTCAATATCATCGAAAGTCGGTCATGCTCCAGTAATCACCTAGTTGATGGATTTCTTGAGGGATTATAAACAAGGGTCTGGGAAACGAGTGCATATTGTTATAGTTATTTGATGTTTCAATTTAAAATAGTTATATCAACACTTCAAATCTCATAGCTTCAAGAAATATCAATAAATAGTGAAATGAGAAAAATAGATCTACAAGATAGTGCATGAGCCTGAACAGCCAGGTAAACTAAAAAGTAAGTTCAGGAATTCTACCCAACTTTACCACAATAAAAAAAAGACAGTAGTTAATAAGAGAATGCAATGGCCAAGGTTGTGGATATCCCACCGTTGAAGATATGAAAGTGAGAAAAATAATGATTTAAACAAAAAAGTTTGTTATTTATAGCATAACACTCGAAAGATAATGACGAAAAGAAAGCCAAAAGGAAAGAAAAATATATTGGATGTTGTTAGATAGAATTCCTAAATCAGCAACTACTTCTTTTAAGCATTGACAATACCTTTATCGAATAACCAGCCCTCACACGTAGATACTGTCTCTCTCTAAATGCTAAAAATGACTACTTTAACCTATTTAAAGTATTTCCAATTGACAGATTAAGCTAGCATATGCCTCATCACAACATCGCATCCATGTTGTTAGAGTTCAAATCAAGTTAGGTTTATCAAACTATTTTAATCTCAACCAAATGGAAACTTATAAAAGATTAAGGGTTATTTAAGGTATGAAATGATGCCCAAGCAATGATCAAACAATCTAAAGATTCTCAAGGACAACACTATTACAATGCATTGAAGTATCATGATAATTAAAGTATGCAATCTTGTTTACAACGATTAAGTGGTATGGTTGCAATAAAATTCCGTTAATAAACAAAATAGTAAATTCTCTATCAACTTGAAAGATTCAAATGCATAAGTATTTTACACAACAAATGTCACTATTAATTGAAACTTTACAGCAGATGGATAACGAAACAAGATAAAATTTGCTTAATCTCACTAGTTTTCAATTCAAGAACTTTCCTCTTATATATCTAGGGTATGACAACAGTTGAAAATCATAGAAAATTTCATCAAAAACACCCTTTCAACTTCAAATTTCCAGCATCAACACTCTTAGAGATAGAGAGATAACACTTGGAATAACGACTCAAGATAATAATTTCCTGAAAAAATCTCCCTCAGACCTAGGTTGCCCAAATCCAATGATCCCAAAAAAACGTACCTAAGCTAGAATCAAAAAAAAGTACTTATAGTCTAAAAAGCCTTAAAAAACAAGGCTCAAAACAACAATTAAATTAATTAAATAAACTAACAGCTTAAGGACAATTAATTAAAGACATCAGCAACTTCTGATGGGCTTCAGCCCATCACCTTCTTCCTTCTTCTCTCATAAACACAGTCTGTAACAATTCTCTTCCCCTTGAAAACAATCTTGTCCTCAATGCGAAAGTTTGGAAACTGACCACAAAATCACTCATCATCCACCTACGTAGCTTCGTCCTCCGGTAGCCCCGACCATGCCACCAGCACTTGTGGCACCCGATCTTCTCCTTTCCAAACTTTCTTCGACCTCAGCAATGCCGTCGGAACAAACTCTAGTGTGTCATCACAAAAATCAAATGGAAGACTCGCTTCTGCAACGTGATCCCCAATAACCATTTTTAACTTGAAGACATGAAAAATCAGGTACAAATGAGACACCACCGGTAAGACTAAACGATAAGCAACTAGACCAATCTGCTCTGATATCTCAGAAGGGCCGAAAAATCTGGGTGCCAACTTTACATTCAACCTATTAAATAACGAAGCTTGTTGGTAAGGGCGAAACATCAAGAACCCCTTATCCCCTACCTCAAATTGAACATTACGAAGATGTTTGTTAATTCCTTAACCATGCGTTGTTGGGCCTTTGCAAGCTGAAACTTCAAATTACAGAGAATTGCATCTCTATCTAACAAGTCATCAGCCACTGTCTTTACCCTTATTTCACCAGGAAGAAACTGTGTAAGAGTAGGTAGGGGCCGCCCATAAACAACCTTGAAGGGGGTACACCCTGTCGTTATGTGATAACTCGTATTAAAACAATACTCAGCTCATGATAACCATTTAGCCCAACGATTTGGATGTTCGAAAATGAAACAATGCAAATATGCCTCTAGACAATGGTTCATTACCTCTATTTTGCCCATCCGTTTCTGGGTGATAGGACGAGCTCATCCGCAACTTTGTCCCTGTAGTAGCAAATAACTCCTTCCAAAAAGAACTTAGAAAAATCGGATCCCTGTTGGACATGATAGATCATGGAATCCCGTGGAGACGGACAACTTCCTGAACTATAGCCATTGTCACCCCACGAGCTGTGAATGGGTGGGATAACCCAATAAAATGGGTTACCTTAGACAATCGATCCACTACAACCAATATGGTATCCCATTGCTGCGATTTTGGTAAACCCGATACAAAATCCATACTTATATCCTCCCAAACTTGAGTCGGAATCGGGAGAGGCTGCAACAACCCCTCTGGTGTTCTCATATCAGATTTATTACGTTGACAAATCAAACAATCTGCCACTCAATGGGTGATGTCCCTAAGCATTATTGGCCAATACACATTCGAAGCAATCCGTCGATAAGTTCGGAAAGCCCTTGAATGACCTCCAAACTGGGTCGTATGAAACTCCTCAAATAACCGAGAAACCCAGATTGAGTCAGCCGGAATGATCAGCTTATTTTTGAAATATAGCACACCCCAATAAGAACATATGGTTGTCTTATTGTTTCTCCTTGACTCAAAGCTTGAATTATCGGTTTGTACTTGTCATCATCCTGTACATCTCGATGTAGTTTATCCCATTCAACCCAACGAGGCATGAAGACAGCTCCACACTTAATGTCTGAATCATGACAAGATAAAACATCAGCTGCCAAGTTCGATGCCCCTGTCTTGTACTTAATTTCGAAGTCAAAGCCCAACAATTTCGCCATCCAATATTGTTGAGCGGGAGACAAAATGGACTAGTGTAGCAGATGCTTCAAGCTGCGATGGTCAGTACGCACCAAGAACCGACGTCCTTAATGGTAAGGACGCTCTTGCAATACCACGAGAATAAGAGCTATTAGCTCATTTTCGTAAGTGGACTTAGCTGCGTTTCTTATTGACAAAGTCTTGCTATAGTAAGCCACGGGACGACGATTTTGTATGAGTACCGCCCCAATTCCCCATCCTGATGCATCGCATTCAATGCAAAAAGGTACAACAAAGTCGGGTATTGCCAAAACCGGGGCAGAAGTTATGGCATACTGGAGACTCTCAAAAGCTGTCTAGGATTCGGAGTTCCACTTAAACGGTATTGCCTCCTTTCGCAAGAGGGTAGTGAGGGCGCTGGCAACTTTCCATAATCTTTAATAAATCTACGGTAGTACCCCGTGAGACCAAGAAATCCTTGCACCCCTTTTGTATTCTTGGGAATCGGCCACTGTAATACTGCAAGAACCTTAGATGGGTCCATTCGAACCTCCTCAGATGACACCACGTGCCCGAGATAATCGATGGAGCCTTGTACCCACGAGCATTTCTTGGGATTGAGGGCGCTGCCAACTTTCCATAATCTTTAATAAATCTACGGTAGTACCCCGTGAGACCAAGAAATCCTTGCACCCCTTTTGTATTCTTGGGAATCGGCCACTGTAATACTGCAAGAACCTTAGATGGGTCCATTCGAACCTCCTCAGATGACACCACGTGCCCGAGATAATCGATGGAGCCTTGTACCCACGAGCATTTCTTGGGATTGATAACAAATGATGTCGAGGCCAATCGACTCAAAATCTCTCGAAGATGGATCAAATGTGTCTGTCTATCAGAGCTATAAATTAGTATATCATCAAAAAAGACTAATACATACCTCCTCAATAATGGCTTGAATAAGTCGTTCATCACAGCTTGAAATGTAGAAGGTGTGTTGTGCAGCCCAAATGGCATGACTACGAACTCATTGTGACCCGAGTGCGTCCGAAATCCGGTTTTTCTATGTCTTCCGGTGCTACACGAATTTGGTGGTAGCCCGCTCGGAGATCTAAACGAGTAAACCAAGAAGCCCCATGAAGTTCATCTAACAACTCTTGAATAATGGGAATTGGGTATTTATCTAGAATGGTCCATTTGTTCAATTCACGATAGTCCACACAAAATCGCCAACTGTCATCTTTCTTATGAACTAACAAAATCGGACTCAAGTAGGGCCCGGTGCTAGGTTGGATGAGACTCGCGGTGAGCATCTCCCCAACCAATCGCTCGATTTCATTTTTTCGTGTTGCGCTATATCTGTATGGATGGACTATGATTGGTGTTGTTCCTAGGAATAGTGGTATCTTGTGATCACAATCTCTTCTTGGTGGGAGACTGGGAGAAGGCAACGAAACTTGTGGAAACTCATTCAGTAGTGTCTGAATGTCAGCCGCCAATTCCACTTTTCGCTCAATAGATACCTCTGCCAACTCTAGAGACCATACCATCCAGCTTTCCTCAACCTCGGCTAGCTTGAGAGGAGTTGTTGCCGAGATCTGTCATTTGGCAAGTCCCGGATCGCCACACAAACTAATTTATTACCTTGAAAATTAAATGACAATGACGAGGCAGGCTTGTTGGCTCTCACCTCTCCTAACGAAGCTAACCATATGACACCCAATACCAAATCGACCCCGCTAATTGGAAACACATACACTGCAAACTCAAACTCGACCTGTCCTAATCGTAAGCATATTTTTGGGCAGAACCCTGTTGTTACAGTACGATTCCCATCCCCAAGACTAACTAGAAGAGAATTTTTATCATCCATCCACAAGGCCTAATTGGGCAATCTTGTGAGGAGAAATAAAATAGTGGGATGCCCCACTATCAATCATAGCAATTACCATGGTCTTGTTCACCTCTCCAACCAACTTCATTGTCTATAGACCATCAAACCCATATGAGGTCACTACGGATAACTCCAAAGGTTGGAGTTGAGAATCATCGTCACCCTCCTCGCCGTGAGGCAATTCCACCGACCCTAATTCCTCACCATCCTCTTCTTATCCCATTATCATAATTTGTAGTGACCTGCTAGCACACACATGCAATGGAGAGTAGGGCTCTCGACACTTGAAACAGAGTCCCTTAGCTCGGAGATCCATGAACTCATTGTGTGACATGAAATTGGGGCCAGCAGTCGGGAAGAACCTGTCGACCCATTTGACTTGGTTGGGATTTTAGATGAAAAAGCCTTACCCGAAGTGTTTGAATTAGTTGATTCTCAAGGTTGTTGGGGAGCACCCCCAGTCCGAGCGATGCTCCCAACAGAGTATGAGTGGCTGCCTGAGTTTGCATTATAACGGGCCGAACCCGAACAATTAGCATTAGAGGAGAATCACAACCTGTGAGTCCCTGCAATTTCACATTCTATTTCTCTAGCCAGATGCATCGTGGAACATATATCTTCAGCATCTTTAGACCTAATACGAAGATGGATATCCTCACGCAAGCCATTAAGGAAAAGGCCCAAGTTGTAGGAGTCTGGGATATTTTTAACCATTGTCATCCGGGTGATGAATTGATCGACATATTCCACAACAGATGCGATTGGCGATAAGAAGCCAGGGCTTCAAATGGATTGGTGTGGGGGTCATCGTCATAACGACGCAACAGTTCCACCGTGAATTTTCTCCAACTCAAATCTGGGTAACGATCCATCATCCACTATAGCCACTACAAAGTATCACCCTCCATTACGATGAGGGCTAGTTCCACCCATAAATCATCAGGTGTATTATCGACTCGGAAAAACTGTTCTGCTCAAGCGATCCAAGCCGACGGTTTTCACAATTAAACCCTGGTAGCTCCAATTTCATAGGGTTTGAAATAGGTGTTTGCCGTGCAGGGAGTTCATCGACACGTGGTCGGGGTGGACTCATAGTAGGGGCTGATGTCTCCCCTACTTAAATGCATTTGTCTTTCATCAATTGGCGGAGCATGGCCTGCACATCAGACATGCCTGCTTGCAACAAATCAACCCGAGTATCCAACGAATCAAAACCTTTCTCCAGAGATGCTAACCCTCTCTCCAACATCCCGACGCTCGCATCCAACGTTTCAATTGTCGTCTCCAAAGCCTCCTCGTGTGCTTCGCTTCTCGTCATATTGATCCGGCAGGTCGGACCAATTTGTTAAAGACAAAGAGATAGCACTCGGAATAACGACTCAAGATAATAATTTCCTGAAAAAATCTCTCTCAGCCCTAGGATGTCCAAATACAATGATCCCATAAAAACGTACCTAAGCTAGAATCAAAAAAAAAGTACTTATAGTCTAAAAAGCCTTAAAAAACAAGGCCCAAAACAACAATTAAATTAATTAAATAAACTAACAGCCTAAGGATAATTAATTAAAGACATCAGCAACTTATGATGGTCTTCAACCCATCACCCTTTTCCTTCTTCTCTCACAAACACGATCTGTAACAAACACCCATTTAGCATAGAAGGAATTAGAAAGTATAGATTAGTACATTGGCTATACAATAACATATATATGAAGAAACTAACCTCCAATGGGTAATGTTCGATCGCTCTCCAAGTTTGAAATTTCTCATCTGGAATTGTGTTCATGCATGCTACAAGGAGAAGGATATTTATATGCGTGTACTAGCTGATTGTCTATATTCATTCTTTTCTACTTTGTTGAAAAGCATGCATTTTTTGTTTTTATAATTTACAAATGTCATTTATAATCATTAATTGATATTGTTTGACATTTGAGATTAAGGCATGAATACATGTATCAATATATATTTGAGTTGATAACTCCAGTAAGCAGGATAATACTCTAGTTGAAGGATTTTGGAAGTGTGTCATTTATTGAATGTTGATATGTATTAGAAGAGGTAGTCTTACTTCAGTTGTGCTAATTTGAAAAGAATACCTTCTTCACTTTCTTCTACCCCTTACCAGAGTTTTAATAATCGAAAGAATGAGAGTTAATTATAGACCTATAGTGCTCCTAGCGAGCCATGTTTGATAGATGTGCCTTTTGCTTTTGAGATTGTAATAAAAGTTATGTTAATTTGTCTCTTATCAACCTGAAAGATTCAAATGCAGAAGTATTTTCACACAACAAATATCACAGTTAGAGCAACTCCAGCAAGCTGCTAGAATAGAGTTGGGCGCCATTTTTCTTCCTCCAGCAGGGTGCCACTCTTCGTGCTATTGTGGAGTTCTCAACAATGCAAAGCCACATATAGCTCCAAACTGCTCATGCACTACTTTTTTTTTTCTTTTTTTTTTCTTTTCTTAAGATTAAAATATTTGGAATATGATGATTTGGACATAATTCTTCTGACTAATTTTCTTTTATTTTGAATTACTTGACTAATTTTGGTATAATACAAATTTGAGATAGTATAATTTTTTGATATGGGAGGTAATATAAAAAGTTTAAATCAAACAGGTCATAATTATTTGAACAATGTAGATGATAATATTAAAGTTTAAATTAACATGTGACTTCATTTCTCAACATAAAAAAAACAATAAAAATGATAAATAATTACAAGAAATTACTAAATACATTAAATTACATGATAATAAAACATAAAATTACTGAAAATTGATTAAAATACATGAAAATAAAAAGTAAAATTACTGAAAATTAGAGTATCAGAAATATTACATAAACTTACTAAAAGTAGATTAAAATACATGAAAATACATATAAAATAAGTAATTATTTTTGTTTTCATTTTACATTGAGTTTCAATCAATTAATGATATGATTTTTTATTTGTTAAATTTAAAATATAAAAAGTAAAAACTATATTAAATAATGTTTACATGTGTAAATATGTTATCCAATTATAATAAAATTTAAAAAATATGATTAAATAAATTATTAATTAGAAATAATATGGAATATTCTTTTTTTGTGTAAAATTTAGTACAAACTGCTGGAGATGAAACACTGTTTCTGTACTACTTTAGTGCAGATTATGCACTAGAGTAGTACAAACTGCTGGAGATGCTCTTAATTGAAACTTTAAAAGTAGAGGGCTGACGAAGCAAGATAAAATTTTCTTAATCTCACTAGTTTTCAACTCAAGAACTTTCCTCTTATATTTCTAGGGTATGATAACAGTTAAAAATCAAAGAAAAATTTCATCAAAAAAACCCTTTCGACTTCAAATTTCCAGCATCAACACCCTTTTAGCATAGAAGAAACTAGAAAGTACAGATTAATACATTGGCTATACAATAACATATATATGAAGAAACTAACCTTCAATGGGTAATGTTCGATCTCTCTCAATGTTTGAAGAAAGGGAGAAGAATTCAACAGGAAATTTGAGAAAAGGGTTGCTACTCGACCTTGCGTTTGGGCCGGTCACGCTACTTCGGACGATGGTCGCCCTGCTTCTGGGGTGGTTGGGCGTGGGTCAAACGGTGGTCGGATGGTTGTCGGACAATGTTAGCATAGGAGAGAAGTGGGAAGAAGAAGATATTGCATTGAATATTTTCCCTCTCAGATTCTATGAATTCATTTTTTCATAGACAAGGGCATTTAAGATAATTTGAGGGGGTTGTAATAGAAAAGGAAGAAACAAAAAATATAAAATGTGGGTGTACTCAGTAATGGGGGTGTACTCATAAGTTAGGGGGGTGTGAATAGCCACGACCTACTTTTATTCACATAATGTAATATTTTATCTACATCATATAATACTTTTGAAAGTATCACATGATACACATAAAAATATTATATAATATTTTTATGTGTATTAGGCAAGGATAAAAATTTCATGAAATTTCACCAAAATTTCGTTAAAATTTAGTTACCGAAATAGAAACGGGGATTGTAAAAATTTCGTTAGTGTTTCATTAAAATTCGGCAAAATTATGATATATTTCGATTGCGATTTCGATTTCGGAAAAATCATAGTAGAAAATGTTTGAAAATCTCAAAAATTTACCTAAGTTTTGTTATATTTCGTTTCGATTTCGATTTCAGTGGAAACTTAGTAAAATTTATTTTTTTACCCCAAATAATTATCAAATAATTTTGTAATGAATTACAACAATTTTTGGAAAAAAAAATATATTTTGTACCCAAATAATATTATATAATTTGCACATTATAATTGTAACGTGTATAATACAATCAAATAATTTCTTTAGATGATTTTTGCAAAAAATTACTCACACCCTACGATACTCCAAAAGAAAGTAATTACCTTGAATGATTTGCAGATGCAAGTAATTGAACCTCATAAGAGTTTATTCTAGTATTAGTAACAATGTATTCAATTATTTTGAATTTTTCATATTATTATACCAAACAACATTTATATAATACTAGTTAATTCCTATATATGTTGTAAATATATCATTTTGTTTAAAATTTTAAGTTAATATATGTAATTATGTTAGTTATAAAACTCTGTACAATATCATGTCCATATTCCCAATTTTTAATGAAGTTTCCTTCATTTTTCTAAATTTTACCAAAATTTCCATCGATATTGAAATTTTCACCGAAATTTCTACCAAAACCAAAATTTTCGTCCTTTGTACAATGAAATACTTTTTAAAAATATTACATAATATAAAAATATTACATGATATACATAAAAGAATTATGTCATGAAAATAAAAATATTATATTATGAGAATACAAATATTATATAATACTTTTATACGTACCATGTAATACTTTTTGAAAACATCACATGAACAAAAATATTAGTTACACTTTTTTATATATATATCATGCAACACGTTCTTAAGTCAACACTGATGATTGACTTTTGACCTACGTTGACCGGATCAAGTCAACCCATCTCATGAAATAAGATCGCTGAGACGGTTCATAGAAGACTCATTAAAAATAGAGATTTTTTTTTTTAACAAGCACACTTCTTTAAAAAAAATGAAAATAGAAAAAAAAAAAAAAAAAAAAAAAGAGAATCTTGTTGACATATGTAACCTTATATTTAATTTTGAAGCAGAAGAATACACCATGCATATTTATATCATATAATAAAATAATGTGCAAAATAGAAACAACATTATTTGGAGATGAAACCTCAAAACCCTCATCAACTTAAACTTTTCAAAAGCTTCACAAACCTATGTATAAAATATAAGCAGCGTTGCTGCTGTGCTAGCCATATTTTGCCTGTGCATAGCCAATGATTGTGCAGTTTTCATCTGTGTAAGACAGAGAGTTTCAGGAGATGCTCTCCGTTTCTTAGAGCAGATTAGGGAACATAGTCTTACAAATGAGAAGTTTACCGCAATTTGATTAAAACAACTGGAAGAATAGATTAGTTGATCCATCCCCATATGATTGGAGATCAGCAGGTCTAACTAGTGCCCTGCATAAAGGGCAAGTTCTCTCTCTTTCAAACCTGAAAGAAAATAATGACAATTCTTTCGTTCATTGACATAATAATAAGGTACCAAAGAATTCAAAAGGATGTTAAAGAACCAATCAGTGAAAAAGAAAAAAGAAAAAACACTCATGCACATCACACCATATGTTGGAACTTAACTAAAACTTAAGAAGCTAAATTTTGAAATGAATGTTGCAATATGATGAGGAATATAGTTGTTTAAAATTATTTGCAACCGATGTACATCATTTGTAATTTGTAGATTTGCCTACCTAGTTATTAGTATGGCTAATTCAACAGTTTATAAGAGCCAACTACAATCTATATACAAGATGAGAATATATACGATATTATATTAATTAGCAACATACCCAAACAGATGTCAACCAAATTACCACTACGCAATTAATTATAAAATGTGCAGGAAAATCACAGAAGATCAAGAATTATGACATATATTGATAAAACTTTTTCAAGGGAAAGTAGAAACAGGTTACCACACAGTAACATAGGGGGGGGGGGGGAGAAAACAAACCATTCAGAAACACAGTCTTCACAGAAAATATGCTTGCAGCGCAATAAAATGGGTGAATGCATCTTCTCCTGGCATATAGCACATAGATCTCCAGCTGCATTTACCTATGTTACATAATCATAAGATTTTGTTAGTGTATAATGCATCTTTTTACATCCTTAGACTCATCAAACATATCATGCTGTTAAATTTCTGAGAAAATTAAGACGGAAATGTATGTTGGACGTCGATGTTTGATAAAATAATTAGAGGGCTTGTAAGCCAAGAAGAAACACAGTATTGTTCTCTGAATCACCTAGACAATATGAGGAACATGAAAGAACAAGGGATCTAGCAAGTGTAGAAGTAAAGTGAGCTCAACCAACTGTAGCTACATTTGCTCTGATCTTTCCCTCCCTCTATTTATCTTTTCTGGTGTTGAAAAGAAAAAGGAATATGCAAATGCGATATCGTCTATTTTATTAACTCTTTTGCTAATAATCAGGAATTAATTAATTAAATTTCATTTTGACCAGCAAATCTGAACTTTATCTGAAAGATGTAGAAGTTTGAAAAAACAAGCGTTCACAAGGTTTCTGTGTTAAGACGACAGGGAGTCAGTCACTCAAGGTTAACTCATTGGTCAGCTCAGAGGAAAGACAAAACGACTCTGGCATGTGGACATGTAAAGATTGATGGAATTTTGGAAGGGAATAAACAATTTACCTGTTCTGACGTAGCATAAGACCCATAATGGACATCCTTTCTGGATAATGCCTTCAGGGCAGCAAAGAAAGATTGAACCTAGAGAAGAGAGTCCATAAGTATGATGTAGAGACTCAGAAGACTAGATTACCAGTGAAATAAAAGTTGTAATGAACTTACTTTCTCGACAATTGATGTTAGTTTGAAAGTTAAATATAATCCTGTTGTCAGTGATGAAAAGAGACTCCCATACTCTTTGTTCAAAAAGAATCTATACCATACAGGGGTTGGTAACAAAGCACGGTACAGAAGTAGTGTATACTCAACAAGAGTCAACATTTGCCCCTGAATGACAAAAGTATTAGTATCATTCCTAAGCAAATTTTAACTGTGCATTGCTAGATTATAAACCATTTTCATACACTTTGGTGATCAGATACAATGGCATTATTATCTGCCAGGATTATTACCTGTCTGCGAAAATTGTGTCCTCTACCATTCTTGTAATACATTAATAGAACCAACTTCAAGGTCATGGCTGTCTGCCTTGCCATTATGTCTGACAGAAACAAAATACAAAGTAAATAGAGAAATATGAGCAGATAAAAATTGATCGAGCCCCTCAAAAAAAAAAAAAAAAAAAAAAAGGAACACAACCCAAATAAGAATGGAATATGGAAGTCAAGACTAATTTTAATTCACAAATATTGTTTGTACTGGCATGTTGCTAGCTGCCAATACGATTATGGCAGTATGATGTTTTTATTGATATCAGAACTTAAAAAATGACTACTACTAAACAAGTGATGGAAGAGGTAAGTTTCTCAAGCTCCCTATGAAAAGTTAATATTCCAATATGTTCTCCATAACAGAAATTCACCAGAAGATGGCAAGTAAATGTCATAAAACCCCAAATCAATTTCAACAGCCAATTCTTTAAATGCCTAAAAATCATTATAGCTTAAGTGTAGAGTTGTCTTTAAATGATTGAACTACTAAGTAATGACCGAAAAACAACAACAACAATAGTTAGAATCAATGCAAAAAATGCAAAAATCAGGTAAAAACTATACCATTAACCAGGATGATAAATATAGCATGCCAAAAAGGTGGTATTGCCTTCGGAGGAATCATGAGTAATGGATAAAAAAGATCATCCTTACGATGCCACCAGTAGATTCCAATTATATGAAGTATGAAAAAAATTGTATAACCAACAAGGACACTAATCTTCCTTTCCCCCTGCAAAGCACAGTTTCTTATAAGTTCTTCAGCTTAACTTTCAATAGTTTTTACAGAATGGGAAGCTTCAATTTCATTTACATGAATAATGCTTTAAGCTTCAACCTATGGAACATGAACACACCTTTAGAGCAGTTTGCTTCCGAAGAATGTCATTGGACTTCAACAAGATGGCAGTGGAATAAATGGTAACAACAAATCCTGAAAATCATTTTCAAGGAAGTCAATAGTTGGATCCAAATAGAAGTTTAAAATGAACACATGTTCAAGAAAATACTCATAAGGCTTAAAGGACAATAACATTCTAGTTCATAAAAGTTGAAGATCTTGTTTGTTTTATCTTCTAACTGTAGTTGGTAAGAGATAGACAATAACAACTACTTCATAGAAGTTGAAGATCTTGTTTGTATTATCTTAACTGTAGTAGATAATAGATCAGATAGCTCACAAATTGGACAACACTACACTAACCACCTATATTTGCCCATTGTTTTTATTAAAGTGGAAGGCTATACATAAACTGACTTCTCACGATTCATGAAACGAAGAAAAAATAAAAGAATCAAGTTTGTTAATTACATTAAAACCTCATCCAGATACAAGGCTCATGTGTATCCAGCAGGTCAACAGAATCGAGTAGCTCAAAAACTTCACAATTGAAAGAAAAAGCCTGCTCTTCAACATCCTAGAGTTTAAGAACACATATAGAAGCTGTTTTCAGTTGTCACAAAATCCAAGTAGATGATAGTTAGGCATTTCCACCTACCCTTCCAAGTTTCTTTCTGTAATCATTTTATTTCCCTTCCTTATGTGAGCCATAATTCTCCTCTGTGCAGGTAATAACAAAAGGTTGAATCTCAACCTCTGAAGGGATCGTGATGGTGCACAAAATATTATTTGATGTTCCAAAAGAAAAACTGTTCTTACATAAGTAAAAAATAAGTTTGCCAGAGAAGAAATTTCCCAATCCAAACAGAGTGAGTAATCTTCTTTACACCAATAAAAATTTGGATGGAGGAGGAGAAAAGAGGTGGAGAATGAATATGCCAATGTGTCTGAGAGGAGGGGGGGGGGGAGAGAGAGAGAGAGAGAGAGAGAGAGAGAGAGAGAGAGAGAGAGAGAGGGTATTGAGCTCTATTTGTTTCATTCAAATTCCATATTCAATGAAATAGTTTAAAGATGAATGATACTATATATATATATATTCATTTGATATGGCTGGTCACAAGTGCTAGTTGAATTTGAAATGCAACTGTTTCATCAACAAGATGATGGACCATCCTCAAGTCAGGTATATTATTCAAGCATATTCCTAATCTAGCCTCTCAGAACCCTACTATAGGAAAAGGAAGACACTCCACAATTATTAACTAATAAGCAGCAAAAAAATGTTTTCATCAATCCAAATAACAATTGCTAAACACATGCCAAAAATAATATCTATCTAAGGTATCAAGAAATAGGCCATCCATCTCCGTGATAACTCTCCATATGCATAAGAAGTTCAACATTCACAATCAATTTCAAATGCCACTATCAGAAAGTGAGAAAATGATTTGGTAGATTTCTAAGTCCCAACAAATCAGAATACAAAGAACTCTGATACTTTTCTAGTGGTGGCTAATGTTCCTAAGTAATCAATAACAAACAAATAATATCTTCTGGAGTTATAAAGATGTGTATTCATGTTAACCGTTTTATCAAACATCAGAAAGCATAAATTGAGAGTTGATGAATCAAAGGTCAAAGTGATCAAAAGTCAAGAGATAATACAACACATTACCTTGCAAATGCTGCCGAATAAAAACAACCAACAATAGCAATGAAAATGGAAGGATCTGCTCAATCCACCTTGCTGCTTGCTGTATATCATATCTCTGATATGACGACGTTTCCCTGTTATTACTGTTATTACTGTTATCATCGCTACTGTTACTAATCCCATTTCCATTAACATCATCAGCCCCTACCAAAGACTCATCCACACCCAATCCCACCCCATTTACACCATTCTCCCCATTAATTGCATCCCCAGCTCTATCCTGCTCCCCAATAATCCGAATTGAAACCTCCCCACTGTTACTCCTATTACCAGAATTGATATTGCCAATCCCACCAGAATCATCATTTTGGTTGACTGATTCCGAATTGCCTGGATTTTGAGCAATTACACCGCTATTGGTACTCTCAGGTACGAGAGGAAGGGCTTCGGAGTAGCGATATTCCGGCCGGAGGCGCAGGACGCCGGAATATTCTAGTAGGGATGAAATCGGGGACTGTAAGAACCGGATGAAAGGAAACTGGAGGATTCGGGTGGCTCCGCCTCCATTGCTTGGTAATGAAGATGACGCAGAATCCAAATTTGTTGCATCAGAATTGGATAACTCCATAACAAAACCCTCAAGAAAAATTAAAACGTAGAAAAAGAAAAAAAAGTCCTTAAATTCAATAGATAAAATTCGATTCTTGGAGAAGAAGAAATATCAGAGGTAGAGAGATGTTCAAAGAAGGAAAAGTCAGAAGAGTGAGAACTTGCAAAAATTAGAAAAAATAAATCAAAAAAATAGGACTAATCAAGCAGACAAACATTAAACGTATACATACATACAAATATATATATATATATAATTAGATATAATTGTGTGTGAATCAATCACCAAACACAAAAGTGAGAAGATGGAGTGAAGGATGAAGGAAGAATTATGTGGGGGAAGAAAGAGGTTTAGTATTTCTAACACAGTATATTCAATAAAGAAACTGAATTATCATTTTTCATATTCAAAGAAGAGGAAAGCGTGATGTGGAAACACGATAATTGAGAAGATTAATTCAGAGTTGGTGGAATTACGGGGTGATCTCTCTTTAGATCGGGACTGGCGTACACGGAACGAAAGTTTACCGTTGTATTGTCTCAACCCACCTTTTATCTCTTTGTTATCTATTTCCCTTTTATCCTATTTTTTTTAGGTTAATTTTCATATGAGATCATTTAATTCCTGAAACAAATTGGATCAACATGGATTTTGTACTTTTATTCTTCGAACCTGTGAGAATCAATTTTTTTTCCATTTTAACCAATTGTTTAAAAATGATCAATTTTAGTCTTAAATTAATAAATTGATTTCAATTTTAGTTAATTAATAATTTTGATCAGAATTAGATTATGTGTCTGATGATGTAGATGCAACATATAAATGACACATCACTTAATTAAAAGTTTATCAACCCTAATTAGTCATGATTAACTCATTTTAACCTCAATATATATATATATATATATATATATATATATATATATATACGAATCAAGATCACATAAAGCAAATCATAGAATTTCAGAGTTCATTGCTTCGAAACTTTGAACAAAACTGGCAACTCTAAATTCATGCAATTCATACATTTATGTTATAAATATAGTACCTTTATGTACAAATATCCGTACCTTTTAAAATGAACATGCATAAAGGTATTACATTTATAACATAAAGGTACTACATTTATAACATAAAGGTATGGATTGCACGAATTCATTTCTGTGCAACTGGTGCACAGAAGTGTTACTCCTCAAATATACATCGTAAAGCTTAGAACAATCACCATTGAACACCCCAAAGTTCCTCTCACTATTGCCCACTCTTTCTTGTTCTCATTGAACAAAGCAAACATGAACGCTTTCCTTAGGCTTCACCGGAGTTACTTTATTCAACTGTGTCCGTTGGATCAATCCAGTGTTGTAAGTCCTTGTGTGTTTTGGTGTGGCCGCAGTATTACCGCCACCATCGCCCTGTTGAAAATTTGGTTGTTAAAAGTGGTGGGTGGCACCACTTCGACCAATAGTTAAGTAGCTAAGAGTTAATCCTCTTAAGGATTGGACGTCAAAAGATTAATTTACATATGTAGTAGATAATCGAGGCCTTTTGGTCGCTCAAAATCAATATTTGGTGAGAGAAATTAAACATCAAAGTTGGTCACTTGAAATGGGAAGGAAAGGTCTTGAATATGGGAGGAGTGCTTAACTATCTCATAGGAAAATTGACCTTGAAAATGCAAGTATAAGTTAAGCCATGAGAAGAGGCTTAGTAATTAGTATACCATTGGAGTAGTATTCTTGTGCAACACATGCGCACGCGGCTCGACACGACACGGTCCCAACCCGACCTCGACCGTGGGCCTTGGATGTTAGGCTGAACTTGGGTGGATGGGGCTCGTGTTTTACCTGACCTGAGTTTATCTTTTTGGGCAAAAATTGCAGCAACGGGAACGGGTTGTTGCGTGTCCAATACAGGGCTCCCACAATACAGCAACGGGGGCTGCAACGCCCAGAATGCAGCAACGGGTTGTTGTGCGCCCAATACAGCAACAGTGCTGCAAGAATGCAGCAAGCGTCGGGTGCTGCAGCGGGTCCGGAATGCAGCACGTCGTGTTGCAGAATGCAGCACCGTGAACGTTTTTTGACCGTTTTTTATTTTTTAACGGCCCATTAATTTGCATTAAAAGACCCATTTTTTAGACAGTAAATTCCCATCAATTTCAGTTGGAAACCTATATATAGGGGTCATCATGCATCTTTTTAACATACGAAAATACAAACTCTTGCATTATTTCCACCCTTGCATCAAGCTCAGTTCTCAAGCAATAAAAAGTTCGTCAGAGCTCTCGAGATTGTGGTGCTACTTCTCTAGAGACGAAGGTGTTTTATCTTTAGGAGACGATATGGACGGACCAGTAAGCACTACCCTATGTGTATCTCATCTTAAGGAAATAGGGTATTTCCTTGACTCGACTTGCAGCCTCTTGTAATAGTGTAGGAATCTATTATAAGTCATATTTTTCCATTTCTTGTTTGTTTTTACTTTTGTTCGATAAGTTTGCTCATTGTTGAGTGCCTTATTAACCAACACGTCCTTCGATGGCTAATTGTTGGTCCCGTGGGTTCAAGTGTTCAAAGGTTTAGAGGGGGTGTGAATGAACCTCTATCTATTTTGCAAACTCTTTCGAAAATCTTTTCTGTTATAACAGGTTCCTGACCAAGGACAGTAACCTGTCTCGAATCAGCAACCTGGCTCAAAGCTTGATCAGGTTCCTGACCCGGTATCAGAATGTAACGTAGCAGAATAAACTTGATAGAGTTCCTTTTGGAAAACCGTTTCTTTTTAGACATGATTTGATAGAGTCTTCTTTTCACAGGATGCTTATGATGTATGCAACAGTTAAAGATATGCAGTAAGTAAAGTGCAGCATACAATCAAAGCATATAAACAATTTTTGCTTATAGTGGTTCGAAAGTGGTGTAAGCCTTCTACATCCACTCTACTCCTACTCAAGGAGGAACTTCGTTAAGTCAGTTCGAATTACAAGCCTCGCTTTACAAACCTCTTCCTAACAAGCTACGCCTACTAGAGTCCCAGACTCCAGTCGAAGGCCACAGCCCACAAAGGGCAAGTAATCTATCTCTATAGACTACAAACTTAGCAAGGACCTAATCCTCTCAACTAAGTTACACCATAAAACAACCTAGCGCACACAACACAATGGTTAAAGGAAAATAACAGGTTCTTCAACTGGTGCGGAGCAGTCTTGATCTTTGTAGACACATATATGTTGTATGCTGCTCCTAGAAGGTTGAGTGGCTGAACATGGATAAGCTTGAGAAGCTTTGGAATATGTCTGATTTTCCTCTCGACTCTGTTCAACTGTTTTCTTCAATCAGCCACACCTTCTATTTATAGATCTTGAGAATATATCCGTTGGAGGATAGTATCCGTTGAAGGAAGACACTTCCCTATTTTGAACATAAGCTTAGATCTCCTAAGATCTTCTCTGTGGTCGTATTAAATGCTTCTGAGTAGTTCCTGACAAGTGCATTTAATGTGCCTACAATTTGCTCCTGGACCTCTTCTGACATTCCTGCTCACCTGTCAAGTCGGTATGGGTTCATAGCTGAAGTTCATGCAGTTGCTGCTTGATGTCAGCTGATTATCTTCTTCTCCTTGCTGCATGTGCTTCCTGATGCTACTTCATACTGTCCTCAGCTTGCTGCTTCTCTTCTAGCTTGCTGGTTTCTTTCATCTGCTGTCAGCTTTTTGTTTGTAGCTTTTCTGTCCTTGTAGTTTGCTGACCAGCTTCCTGTTTCCTTGTTGACAGCTTTCTGTTTGGAGACTTTATTTTCTTTGTCGCTCTTCCAGCTTGTTGTTCCTTTCAGCTTGCTGTCTACTCCTTACAGCATTCTATCTGCCTTTTGTGTAGATACTTCCTTCAGCTTCGCTGTTTCCTACAGCTTGCTAACCCTTAGAGAATGTCTTCTTAATTCTTCTAAGGTTGGTTTTCCTTAGCATTTGGAAAACCATTACATGATCTCTTCTAGCATACTGATCATGTAATACGTGGAAACTTACTTTAGCAAACTATGTTTTCTTATTATGCAACATGTTCTGTCCTATTAAGATAACTCTTGAAATATCCCAACACCAACCCTACTCAGATATTGGAAGTTCAAAGTTTTGAAGTAATGGACTCTGAAAGTCTAAGGTTTGTTCAAAATCATCATCTTTTTATGTGATTTTGATTCATAATTTATCCTTTTTTTAAGGTTAAAATGACTTAATCATGATTAAATTATGATTGATAAACTTTAACTTTAAGTGATGTGTCATTCACAAAATATATTTGACATCCACATCACGACATTCATAACCTAATTTTGACCAAAATTATGAATGGGCTAAAATTGAAATCAATTTATCAATTTGTGGCTAAAATTGGACTATTGGTTAAAATAGAAAAATATTGTAAGTTTTGAAATTTTTTTTGCAATTAGGCCTAAATTTAAATACCTCAATTTACGGGGGTTTGCACATATGACGAAGCATTATTTTAAATTGGAATTGGTATCTTCAAGATTATTAAGTTTTGCTCCTGGAAATGAGTATTAATCATAGGTTAGTGTAGACAATAAATTTATAAAGCTTAAGAATCTTGTCGTCAAAACCGATGTATTCATATTTGTGTTTTTGTTCAAATAGAAAATGGAAATTAAAAATAATTGGTGTAAACGATCTATTCTACTAATTTAATTTCAAAGTAATGGGAAACTAATAATTTCACTAACACCAGTAGCATTTATAATACGTGTGCTAAACTAAAAAATATTTAAATTCGTAAATTATATGGGTAGTAGATTACATTGAAAATACTTGGAAAAATTATGTTATTTTTCATGAACAACATTTTTATATCAAAAAATTACTAACACTTCAAATTTATTTGTCCATACATCACACGGACACGAGTATACCAAATGCGATTGAAATATTATGAGAACTTAATTATTTTTTTAAATTAAAATTTTCACATCAAACTCGAAATATTTAGATTTTATGGTTGTGAGTCACACAAGTAATAAATCAGACTGAAATTCTCCAAAAAAATTATTATTTTTCGTCTTCAACGTTTTCATATTAAAATATATAAATAGTGAAATTTATATGTCCGTGCATCGCACGGGAATTACTAGTATATTAAATATGAAATTCATTTTCCTTCCATAATTTATACCACTATTAATCAAAAATTTATATTATTATTATTAATATTATTATTATTATTATTATTATTATTTATGTCTTATTTTAACTATAGAAAATTCACATTATATTTTATTTAATTAAATTTTAATTCGGGGTGTTAGTATTTAGAGTATCCCAATTTTTTCACTCTATATATATGAAGATAAATGGAGTATTTTAGTCCTTAAAATAACTTTGAGTCGCCTAAAGTAAAGACAAGTTCAAGAGGTACAAGATCTAGATATAACTACAAGCTGAAGAAATGGTGGCTATAAGAAAATTATATACTGTAGGAAACATTTTCTATTTATGTGAAGATAAATATATCTTCAATACTTTTATTTTTTAAATAACCTGTAAAGAATGGAGAAATGTTATCAAAATATTGATAAATATCGATATTGATTTTGATATGAGTGACTTTATGGTATAAGTTTTAGGAAAATAGGTGAAATATTGATAAATATTGGCTAAAATCAATAAATATTAGTGGAATATTTGGGACTTATCGGTAAATATCAAAAAATATCGGTAAATATTTGTACCAATATTTCTACCGATATCGATATTTCAATGATATTTTCATGAAACTAAAATACATATCAAAACCGAAATTTTCATCCTTGGATTTTTGGTTAATTTTCGGACCAAAAGAAAGCTCTCACTGAGCCTATCACGTATTCAGGCTCGGTTTGACCATTCACCACCATATCTGCCGGTAAGAGGCGGCAAAAGCTGTGTTTCCTACACCATTTTTCTTCATCTTATTTTCTTTCTCTCACTCTCCCCCATCATATTTTTGTTGCCCTTGCTATATTTTGGAGGCTGTAAGCTTGTTGTGGTGTCGTCGACGACTTGAGGTCATCGGCCATGGTGATGGCGGTATGACTATCAACCATGGAGGGGCAAAGCTTCGAACAAGGGTGTGCGTGTGTGTTTGTTGTTGGGTGTTGTGGTGTGTTGGGATATTTCAGTAGTTATCTTGATAAGACAAAACACAAATAACACAATAAAATAATAACAGTTTGCTTAAGGTATTGATACCTAGTTTCCACATTACATGATCACAAGCTTATCGATACTGAAGGAAAGATCATGTAATGGTTTTCCAAGATACAAGGAAAACCAACCTTAGAAGAAGTAAGAACACTTATGAGGATCAGCATGCTGTAAGGAACAACAAGCTAGAAGAAGTATCCTTAATAAAAAGGAGATAGGATACTGGAAAAGTAGTCAGCAGGTTGTGAGAAAGTTGTTCTGAAAGAAGAACTCGGAAAGCAAGTAACTGCTGCAAGAAACCAACAAGAGCTGCAAGAACCCATTCTTGTAGTAGAGACTGTTGAGGATACAGGACCGGCCTAGGAGACAGGGTCCTTGCTGAAGACCTCAGGCGAGTCGGTTGTTCAGACAACACTCTCTGAGGATGAAAAGACCTCTGAAGGGGCGGCTGTTGAGACAGTACCCTTAGAGGATGTTCGAAGAGAAGCTGAGGTAACCGCTAAGCAGCTAGAGACACCTCATGAGGAGGTTGATATTGCTGCTGCAAGCTCAAAAGAACATATCCAGGTTACAGCAGCAGAGCTTACTGAGGAAGCTGCGTATGCTGAATTCCTTCGAAAGGGCGGCAAGTAGCTGCTGTAAGAAAACAGTTGCAGCATTGCAGCAAAGTAAGAAAGAACGGCATGCAGCATCGCTGCAAGAAAAAGTTACAGCATACTACAAGAAAAGATACAGCAGTAGTGCACGAAGATACTGCAAGAAGGTCTAAGTTACAGCAGCACAGTAAAGGACAAACAGCTGCAAGCAGACCTAGGATACAACACGAAGCTTTCTACTCAAACAGTCAACTGAAGAAGTATCCTGCAATCCGAGAAAGGATAAATGCAGTACGATGAACGAAGATCCAAGTAAGAATAAATAGAGCCGTTCCAGAGAAGATCAAAGTTGCAGACACGGAGCCAATGCCAAGACGCCACGTGGACTGACGCGCTGCAAAAAGCTGCGAGCCGCAATCACCGCATTAAATGCTCCAGAGAGAAAAGTCAAGTCGCATTAAATGCAAGCCATGACTTTGATCAAGTACACTTTAATTCAAAATGGGAGATATCTCCTTCAACGGATATCTTCTCTACAAGTATAAATAGAAGGTGTGGCTGATTGAAGAAATCGCTGGACAAAGTCGAGAGGAAATTCACATATCATCCAAAGCTCTTCAAGCTTTCACATGTTCAGCCACTCAACCTTCTAGGAGCAGTCTACAACAACAAAAGGAGCTCTCAGAGATCAAGACTGCTTCTCACCAGTTGAAGATTTATTTTCTTTTTAACCTTGTCGCTGTGTGCGTAGGTTGTTTTAGGTGTCGAACAGTTGATAAGAGAGATCTGTGCTGTTTGTATAGTTGTCTAAGTTTTAAGCAGCTTCCCTGTGTGGGAGTTTGGAACCCTGTGTGGGTTTGCCTTTAGAGTTTGCAGTTATTGTGTGTACGCTGGACTCTAGTAGGTGTTTAACTTTGTAAGTTGATAGATTGTTAGGAGTGTCCTGTAAATCAATCTTGCTTAATCAAGCTCCTACTCGAGGTAGCAGTAGAGTGGACGTAGAAGGGTTACACCACATTCGAACCACTATAAGCCATAAGTGTTTTATCATTTTCTTATCTGCGTTTTATCTTTTATATTTATCTTTGTCATAAGCATAAAACATTTTGAAAAGGATCATATTTGAGAAAACCAACCTTGTGTCTTAAAACTTTTATTTTTCCAATGCGTATAAAACTCTAAGTTACAATGTGCAACACTGCATCCTAGTGCTGTAAGCAGTAATTGAATGGCTCTGCAAGTTCAAGTAACTTGCAGAACGATAAGTTTTAAACAGATTTTCAAAATCGACCAAGGTTCATTCACCCCCCCTCTGAATCTCGGACACCACTTGGGACTAACATGGTGTGCATTCATTTATCTACTGGTTTGTGTGTGAGGGTATGGGTGTTGTCGGTGATGCAGAGTCACCGGCCATGGTGGTTGCGATGAGAAGGATGATGGTGATGGTGGGATGTATGTGTGCTTTATTTGGGTGGATTTTGGAGGGGTTGAGGGGTAGCCTTGGCTGTTGGATAAGAGAAAGACGATGGATGGGGATGGGAGACAGAGGTCGGGGATGGAGATGGGAGATAGGGGACGAGCAGATTAGGCGAGAGGGATAAGAGAAGGGGAAAGGGCAGATTAGGTGATAGGGATAGGAGGTAGGTTGTGACGATGTGGCGTTGTGTGTGGGGTGTTGTTGTTATGGTGATTGTTGGGGGTTGCTAGCGACGGGAGGTCGTTTGTCGGGACAGAATAGGTAGTGGGGAGGTGGTATATACGATGATAGTTATGATCTAAGTTGAGGGGATGACTTTTGCAACCTTTAAAAAATGATTTAAGGACTTAAAAATAAATATTAACCTTTCAATTACCTTTAAAAAGAAAAAGGAAGAACACAATTACTAAATTTTAGGGAATGCTTAAGGACTTTTCTCCATTATTAGCAAAATGTAATGGAAATTAGACAACATCGCTAATACTATAGTGGGCTAAGTCATTCTATAGTCGTCCTATAGCCACCTAAGTGTTCCCTTACACCCCTAAGTGAAGATGAACTTGGATCAAAACACAAAATACATAAAGTATTCCAAACTAATAGCAATTTTCGGCCACCCCTTCAACACTATATTTGAAGATGCCTAATAAATTATTTACTCATTATTTAAGTGCATTAAAGCATGGTTCTTCATCATACAATCATATAAACATATGTTCATAATCAAAATCATCATCTAACATCAATATAAGCTTCTAAGGCCCAAGTAAAATCAAGAAAATGTTAAAAAAACATAACTTTCTCGAACTCAGTTTTCACATAGGTTGCTACAAGTTCCAAAGACAAACCCACATAGGATCTCTACAACTCACACAGAGTTACTATCAAACTTTATAACAATATACACATAGCAAGAAATAACTTTCCTATCAACTGTAGACACCTAAAACAACCAAGCACACAACATAGGGTGAAAAGTATACAACTGGACTTCAACTGGTGCAGGAAGCAGCCTTGACATTTTCAGAATCTTGATTGAAGGTTGGCTGCTCCTTAGGTTGAGTGACTGAAACTTGGTAGCTATTTTGAATACTTTGAAGGCTCTGTGAGATTCTTGCTTAAGACTTAGAGATTTGAAGTTTCAGTTATTGTTCTAGTCTTTTCTTCCTCTATTTATGACTGTAGAATTATGCTCATTGAAGGAGGCACAATTCCTTGAATTTGAATACTTTTCCTTAGTGTAGAGCTCGTATTAAATGTTGTCTGAGGTTTGCATTAAGTGTTTTCTTATCTTGCACTACAAGTCATTAATGCGGTTGTACTAGGTTGTAGCTTTTGTGCAGTCTGATAGGCCACGTGTCTATTGCATCCTTCAGTTATCTCTATTAGCTAGTATTCAATCCGTTGAAGTGATCAAACCTTGGACTGTTGTTGATTTTCCTCATACTGCATTGATATTTGGTCTCCATGATATTATCTTTATGGTCCTTTCATTCTTGGAGAATGCAGCATACATTCCCTACCACCTTTGTCTTCTTGCAGTATTCCAGCTTACAGTGTTTCTGTTGTAACTTCACTGCTTACAGCATGCTGCGCTGTATGCTCGTTTATTATGCAACAATTATTTTTTTACTGTTTCCGCAGTTCTTCTCTTACTTCTCTTCCATTCTTCAACCTATACTATAGACTCAAGTTCTAGTCTAATTTCACTTATACATTATGAAAAATGGGGTACTCTAATTTCCTAATACACTTATGTCTTGTCTCTTCAAATCTAAACATCAATTTCCTAACACGTAGAAGAAGTTGTTGTGATTACCAATAAAGAATCATAAGTAAAAGAAGGAAATGATTCAGAGGTAGAAGAAGAAGATAAAAAAATATTTAGAAAAATATAAAAATGATGATGTTTACAGTTCATCATTGAATGACTCTAGCTCTGATGATGATGATGATACTTTTTTTTCTTAATGCTATAGAGATGATTGTTGATCTAGTTGAGCCTATAGAGATCCCATTTGTGTCACGCCCTGTTTTCTTTTCATAAAATATCAGAGTTTTCTCTTTGGGCGTGAAGAAGAAATAGCAAGAGACGACAGAAGAAGGGGATTAGAGACGACAGAAGAAAGAGGTAAGGGATGATATGGATCATTCACATATCATCAGTCGGTCTCACTACCGATAATATACATCATAAAAAAAGCAGCGAAATAAGGAAGAAGGCGTACTTGATATAAAATAGAAAGAAAAAGGAAAAGATAAGAAGTGGTACACTTGCAACATCGGATACAACTGATAAAAGAAAGTTTGAAACCTTACGCAGTGGAAAAACATCAGGATCCATTACAAAGAAGGAGAAATACAATTTTCTTTTACAAACGAACAATATATCTTATATTATTACAAAACGTGAATTACTTAAAACATTGTTTGAAAACATTTGAGAACATCATCATAAAATTACATATCCAAATATAGCCCTTCCTCTCTCCTTCTAGGGTTCATCATGTTCACCATCACTTGTAGTGTGAGTACAGAATAAGGGGTGAGTGCGTTGAATACACTCATGAGAATACTTTCCATGTTTTAACGATTATTAAAAAATTATAACAAATCAACCATTAATAGGTTCGGCAATTAAATACAGCATATAGATTGCACAGCACATAATTTGGATCCATATCGGACACACTTGGTCCCATAGAGCTCATATTTGCAGCGAGGGCGGGTACTCCCCGTTGACCCCATATGCGGGTACTCCCCGACTTATTATACGGGTATCATTGTTCTCCCGTAATATGAAAGTAGAACTTCGTCCATTCATCACGAATGTGGACCTTTGTCTCTTCATATACACATGGACTTTCGTCCTTTCATAAAAATATGGAAGTAGACCTTTGTCCATTCATCACGAATGTGGACCTTTGTCTCTTCATATAAACATGGACTATCATCCTCTCTTAACATCATCATAAACCATGTACGAACATATTAATCATAGCATGTAATCACAGCACATAAAGTTCAACCATTTAATTAATGTCAAGTTCATAAGCATGCATTTATTTATCATCATCGTGTTTTAAATATAGAAGCATAAAGTTATTAGGGTTTAAAAGTTACCCCCACCTTGTTCGGTGGTTACCACGTGAGTAGCAAGGACCCAAGATCCGATAGCTCAGAGCTCGGGTAGCGAATACCAAATGTCGGATAATTCAAAGCTCAATCCAACAAGTAGCCTACACAAGTTTACGATATATCTTAGATCCTTAATATGTATAATTAAAGCTATAAACATTTCTGGCGGAAAAACGATCGTTAAAGACGCGACGGATCGAGAGATCTAAAGATCGAAGTTGAAGAAATGAGAGAGAAAGATCAGTTTCAAGGATCTAAGGATAGAGGATTAAATTTGGGTCACGATGGAAAACGAATGAGCTCAATCGGAGTTGAAACGAGCTTGAACGGAGCATTTTAAGTTTAGGGGTATTTTGGTAATTTTGGTCAAAGGGTTGACTTTGACCGAGACCCCCGACTCCTGATCGATGACATCACATCACCGACGACTCGATGATAACGTACAATGGAAAAAACGAGATTCGCACCACGGACCCGGCACCGCGCGCGCTCAGCACACGCCCGTGCGCCACCATCTAGTAGCTCAACCCGGCGTGCGCACACCCATGCACGCCGTGCACGATCGTGTGCGCCCGACGTCTCCCGATGCCGAGTGACTAGCGCGCCCAGCAGCCTCTCGGCGTCGCCCTGCTCGACCAGTCACCTTCCCGGTGCCACCCGCTGCGGCGGTGCCGCCCATCGCCATCGCCACCATGTCCGCCGGAAAGCTTGAATCGCCGGCTACCACCTCCGGCCATCCCTCATCGGATTCCGACGATGAATTGTACCTGAAACTTCGCCGCAAAACCCTTCGTTATCACGTATACCAAACCAAACCCCGCCCCTTTTCAACTCCGGTTGGCGACTCCCAGTCGCCGGCGACCCTTCCCAGACCCCCGGCTGGTGAACATTAGCAGCCCCTCAAAAACACCCCGGTCGCCGACAACCTTTTCCGACCACGCCCTCGCCGGAAACCAGCGGTGAACAGTAGCAGCCCCTCAAAAACACACACACACACACTCCAACACCTCTCAATACAACTCCGGCCGGCGACTTTTCGGCGCTGGTCACCACCCCAAAACCATCCCAAACTCTTTCCCAACACCCCAACTTGCCCCAGCAAAAGAAAAGAACCAAAACTACCAAGAAACGAGAGAGAAACGGGAGAGAGAAAAGATGACAAAAATAAGGGTTTAGGGTTTCCGGCGACGTTTTCGCCGTTTCCCGGAAAACAACTCATCGGAATTGAATTCCGGAAGTTGTCCTAGACTCGTCTCGACGAGGACTACGTTGTGTGCCAAAATTGGCTGAAACCGACAACATTGAAATTTTCCGGCCACTGCCGCGCCAGCAGCGGCACGCCGGAGGCTGAAAACCAAAAAGAGAGAGGAGAGAGAGATTTACTTATTTTCGGCTCGTTCGGAAAAATGGTGAAAAATGAATCGGGAGAGTCCCTATTTATAGATTTTGAAAAGTTACTATTCATTGGAATATTCTTTAGAATATTCTTTTTACTATTCATCAAGATTCCACCTCTTGTTTTTCCGAAACTCATATTTTGCCCTTTTCATCGTAACTTGAGCTACAGGTCTCCGATTGACCTCTAATTCATGTCTATCTTCTCGTATTTTCGATACACATCTTATGGTGAAATAAAATTCTATGTTCCATGTCTAGAAAAATATTTCCATCTAAAACCGGCATTAAACACGTATCTGAAATGCATGTAATCAAGTTAAACATTCAAAATTAATGCACATAATAATTTAATTAAGTGTTTAATATTTAATTAATCAATTATGCTTTGTTTTTGGTCTGGGGCGTTACAATCTGCCATTGGACAAATCGATTACAAGAAACACTACCTACAAAGCCCTTATTATTCATGTCAGCGGCAACCTCAAACCCCACCCCTGGATAAAAGCTTATGTGGCATGGTTTACTCTTAAAGTTGTAACACCCCATTTTTAGAAAATCCTTTATTTGCATATTTTATGAAATTTATTTTAGTAATGAATTATAAATTATTTCATTCTGAGCTTTAATATTTCTTAAATTTATGATTTATAGATTAATTTATGATTGATGATTTTAAAGAATTTATTACATAATTATTCTTTTGAGATTTTAAAGAATTTTGCAACAATAATATACAGGGGAAATTGAGCTTGATCACACGGCACTCAACAAGCATGGATGATAGATAAGTTTAAATGAAGTGAAATTATGTTAGGTTTAGAAATTTAAGTTTACTTGTTGTGTTATCAATGCTCATGTTTAATGAAATTTTAAGTATGATCTTTATATGTTATTGTGATAAAACATTTTAGTTGTACATGCATTTATGCATCATAATGTGTACCAAAATATCTTCTTATTACACAAGTAAACCATATAAATAATTTGTCCCCATTTATAATGAAATTTATTTAGTAACAATAATTTTTTATAATCAACATTTTTGTAATATTATCTTTTATTCTTTCTTAGTGAACATGGACATATTTTTATAATTTAATTAATATAAGTACACAGACATGCATATATATATATATAAAGTTCAAAGAAAGGGGCTATAAAACTTAAGTTTAAATATCTTACATTGTTTGATGATTAAGCTATAGCATGCCACCTCCTACTACATTTCATTCTACCTATTCATACATGAAATTATTAAAAAGGAGATAAAACTATATAATATATATAATATTAATATATATGTCGCACGTGCAAAAGATCATTGAATAATAAGAAATAAAAGAGAGAGAAATGGTTGCTAAATTTCACTTGATGACTCATGACTCATTCTAAACAACTCACCATCACACTCTTCACCTTAAGTAATGACTAAGAAACACTAAAATGAAGAAATCATTGTTTAGACTAAAGGAAACTCTCAACAAAAGCAAGAAAAGCCTAAGTCTAAGCTCCTCATTTTCAATCTTTGAAGGTATTTTGGTTAAAACCTTCTAATGTATTCTTTAAATTATGATATTTTCTGACTTGTAGCATAGTAATAGATCTAGAGATGTTCTATGGAATTTGGTTGAGAATTTTCTTTTTATGATGTTACTTGAATGAAAAAGAGTTTGCTTTTATGCTACACTTAAGTTCGATATTCTACTTCTATGTTCTGGAATTTGCTGAAAGTTGTAGAAACTGATTTAGACTAAATTCTTTTATCATATTCTAATATATGATGAAAAAATGTTTGTCAAATCTTAGAACATTTGGACATAAATTTGATTTACTATGAGTTTTCTAATATGGTCTTGTTTTATTACAGATTTACTCTGTTTTTTTTAGTCTAAATGAGAACCTTCTCCTGATTTATACCCTTCCAACAAATAATTGATCTTCTACTATGTTGTATTGAATATTTTTAGAGACACATAAATTTACCATGAAATATTTGGAGTATTATACAATTTATGAAATGTTTTACAAGAAAGACTATTTTAAGTATAGATTGTGCTCTATTTTCACGATGTTATTTAAAATATTTTTCAGGTTACAATGACGTCGGATTGGATGTACAGCCTGCTGAAACGGACTTCCACTACTTTTAAAAGATTATAATTATAATATTAATAATAGTAGTGTTAATGAACAATCTATAGTATTAAAAGAAGGGTTTGGATCTCTCCAAACCTGTCATCTCATCTTTTAAACCCTTCTTTTATTATAGTATAGATCTGCAGCCGCCACATGTCTACCCTTCTTAGCTGCCACCTATCCACCCTTTCATATTCCAAAAAAATGAGTGAAATGGCCATTTCTCTCCCTCCTGTGGCTTTCTTTAATGATGGGGTCGGTTTCTCCACTCCTATCATCTTTCATACTTGATAATTTCTTGAATCAACTGTTAAAATCTTAACACAGAGAAAGCAGTTGCATGCACAGCTAGTGGAGGCGAGAGTTTGGTCATCAAGTCTGTTCAGGATGTGGGATTAGATGATGTTGGGATGGATAGTGGTTTTCGGAGTATCTCCGACGTAGTCAGTGGCTCCGGTGGAGGCTGTCAAACATATGATTGTTGTTTGAAAAATTATAGTTTGAGAATGGACAAAATGTGCTGGCAAAGTGTTTGTAGAAATGAATGAATGAAAAGTTTGAATAAGTGGCGAAAGAAATGGAGGGGTTTATATAAGTCAGAATGGATAGACTCAATGATAGACAACCTCTCACGCATTATCAGATTGCTTACCAGCCACGGTGTCTTCGCTGAACATCTCGCCCAAGATGAATCAGTCAGAAGGTGCACATATTTTCTCTTCATTCATTTCATGATTATTCTATTTCTGAGAAAATAAAAAATATTAGACACCGTTGAAGAAATCTGTATTAGCTATAAAAAAAACATCAACTTTTTGAAGAAATCTGGAGTGGGTACCTCAGCGCCTTATAAGAAATCTAGAGTTGTCATGTGTCACCCCTCCCTCTCAAGACTATTGTTACCATCATAAGCACAGATAAAAGGTTTCTTCTACAGATTGGCTTACCTTGATGCAAAATAAAAATGCTGATAATTTCTTTAAAATAAATTTTAGAATATTCCTCTCAAGGTATTTTGGCTTCATTTCCCTTTCTATAATTTCATTTTTCTGGGAAAATAATATATGTTTTTATGTAAATTGAGGAGAAGTGAATGTTTGAAGACATATGTCAACGAATAAGGATTCATCCCCTGCTGTTTGCTGGAAGCACTAATTTGGATTCCCAATCTTCCCCTCTTGGTATAGATTCTGACATTTCTTTACTTTCTATATGTTCTTTTAATATGATAGCAAGTTGATAATACCATCAACATGAATTGCCTATCTCCGAGTTGGTAACTACATTTGGACATGTATTACTTTTGTGTCTTGCAAACTCTATTTTCTTAATATATGAATTCTGTTTATTGTTGTTTGGTGATATCAAGAAAAAAGGCTATATTTTTAAATAGTTTAAAATTTCTTAAAGACTCATGAATAGATGATGACTTGATTTAAAAACATGTTACCAGGTAAAATTCCCAAGTAAGTTAATGCTACACTTGTTAGATATGGAATGACAACATGCTTAAGATACCATAGCCGAAGCTCAAAGCTCACATTAAGTCTAAAGAAACCATGAAGGTTGTCAAGAATAGACCGTGTTGTTGACAAAGTAGATGAGTGTAGTGTGTCGCATGATCTTGCCCTTACAGTTAGTGAGGAGGATCCCCAATGATGACGATAAAAAGGGTGAAGTAAAGGGGAAAATGAGAAGAACTAAGAAGAAATGAAGAATAAGAAATCTTCTCACAAAGAAGAAATGATAAAGATAGAGGAGGAGAATGAAGAAGTAATGTTTCCACGAAGCGTACATGAAGTCATAAGGTAGCATAGCCGATTAGAAAACAAGATGAAAGAAGGAGGGAAAAGCAACCTTCCTACCAGGATGGGTACTACAGAGTACATGGTAAGTTTAGACAGAGTGAAAGTTCAGCGTTTCAATAACTTTAAGCAAGAGATATTGAGCAGAAAGATGAAAGTTGAGAATTGTGAATTACAGAAAAAGACTAGTTGAAATTGTGCTTTAGTTAATTAGCAACTTAGCTGATCGAAAAACAACTAAAGTGCAACAATGTTTCAATGATAACTTACCTAAGCTATAGAGGAATTCACTAGCTAAGCGTCGTAGTTATAATAAAGATAAATTAAAATATCATTCAAGGGTTGGTCATGCGCCAATGTTTCATAGTAGCTATGGGCCCAAAATAGGAAGGTGGTTTTACATAAGCTCATGGATTTCATAAAGCACACGTCTTCTTATGTCACATACTAAGTACTTTAGGAAACCAATATATTAGCTCATGAATTTCATAAGCATAGGCAACACCTTCTTGTGTCACATAAAATGTTGATGTTTCCACAATTTATGGAACTAAACAAAGATGCTTTAAGGTAATTAATTAAATTCAAACAAGTTTAAGGTCCAAAAGCTAATGCAACTAATAACTACTAAGGACCTAAAACTAAATGGGTACTAAAATCTTGATATTGTTTCAGATGCATGGGAATAATACAAGACTCAGACTATGTATCAATAGCTGATGAAATATAAGTTGAAGAAGAAAATTTGTACTTATGAATTTTAGTAATCTATTATTTCCTATTTAAATTTATGAGTTTTCATTTGTCTCTCTTTTCAAAATTTATGAGTTTTCATTTATAATTGAATAGCTCATATCTATTCGTCGGAGTACACATTGTTATAGAAAACATTACCATGCATGTGTCATCAAACAACAATTCATTGTAATTGTACTATTTTCAAACTTAAATGTTTTAAAAAAACCTGAAAGAAAATTGTAAATGAAAATAGTCTCGCAAGTATTTCGCGTCTCACAAGTATCTCGCCTTTCATAATGACAACAGAAGCTAAAAACTAAAATAACAGGTTTGCTAGGAGTAAAATTTTAGGTACTATGTAATTAAACAATAAAATTTTGTATCATTGTGATCAAAGAATGTGATGACTAAATTGTGATCATTATTATACATACACTAAATTTGACTTCTATACTCATAGCGTTAATTGAAAATTTGAAATCTTGGATTAATCATAGCACATCGATTGTTTGAAGGGGGAAACAGTTTTATATTATAACATAAAATAAATGAAATATATAGGAACAAATTAAACAAGTTTTTTGATGTATGAAGGAACAAATTCTTACCAATTAATACGAAATGTATGAAAAATATTGCCCAACCCTCTTATTACAGTGCAAAGAATTTCCTGTTGTGGGAAAGATCACGGGTAACCTATCTTAGGTTAATTTTTAATTATATATTTTCAAGTCAATATTATATATATATATATATATTCATATCATGTATAATAGCCAATACTCTAGATAAAGGTAAAAGAAAAACACAAATAGTAGGAGATAAAAAAAACTAATTTATATAAGTTAAAATATCAAAATCTTCCTATCAGAAAGAAAGAAAGTCATATTTAAAGGAAAATATGTAATAAAAACTAGAAAGAAAATACAAGGTAAATAGATAATAGTATGAAAATAGTAAAAGATCAACAAACACTACCAATCGTTGGATTTTAGGCCAAAACCAACTTACATCATCGCGCGTTGCGCAATGAGTTCAATTTGTTTCGTCGTTCCGCTTCCAGAAATATATTATAATAGAGATTTGGAGATCGTCCTAAAAAACTACAAGTATTTTGATTTGTACCGACGACTGACACTAGCACGCTTAACTTCGGAGTTCTGATGGGATCCGGTGCATTAGTGCTGGTATGATCGCACCCGAAATAGTATGCGCGCTTAATGCTAATATGCTGAAAAAGTTTTAAAAAAAAAGAACTAAAAATAAAAAATGAATATAAAAACGGGAGTCGGGACGTAAAAAATCAAAAGGGAGTCATGACGTGGCAAAAAAGGGTGCAGAAACGAGAACTTCGAAGGGCGACGTTTAAAAAAATGTTTAAAAGGGAGACGAGACGTGGCAAAAAGGGGTGCAACACGAGGACTTCCCAGGGGGTCACCCATCCTAGTACTACTCTCGCCCAAGCACGCTTAACTTCGGAGTTCTGATGGGATCCGGTGCATTAGTGCTGGTATGATCGCACCCGAAATAGTATGCGCGCTTAATGCTAATATGCTGAAAAAGTTTAAAAAAAAAAGAACTAAAAATAAAAAATGAATATAAAAACGGGAGTCGGGACGTAAAAAATCAAAAGGGAGTCATGACGTGGCAAAAAAGGGTGCAGAAACGAGAACTTCGAAGGGCGACGTTTAAAAAAATGTTTAAAAGGGAGACGAGACGTGGCAAAAAGGGGTGCAACACGAGGACTTCCCAGGGGGTCACCCATCCTAGTACTACTCTCGCCCAAGCACGCTTAACTTCGGAGTTCTGATGGGATCCGGTGCATTAGTGCTGGTATGATCGCACCCGAAATAGTATGCGCGCTTAATGCTAATATGCTGAAAAAGTTTTAAAAAAAAGAACTAAAAATAAAAAATGAATATAAAAACGGGAGTCGGGACGTAAAAAATCAAAAGGGAGTCATGACGTGGCAAAAAAGGGTGCAGAAACGAGAACTTCGAAGGGCGACGTTTAAAAAAATGTTTAAAAGGGAGACGAGACGTGGCAAAAAGGGGTGCAACACGAGGACTTCCCAGGGGGTCACCCATCCTAGTACTACTCTCGCCCAAGCACGCTTAACTTCGGAGTTCTGATGGGATCCGGTGCATTAGTGCTGGTATGATCGCACCCGAAATAGTATGCGCGCTTAATGCTAATATGCTGAAAAAGTTTTAAAAAAAAAGAACTAAAAATAAAAAATGAATATAAAAACGGGAGTCGGGACGTAAAAAATCAAAAGGGAGTCATGACGTGGCAAAAAAGGGTGCAGAAACGAGAACTTCGAAGGGCGACGTTTAAAAAAATGTTTAAAAGGGAGACGAGACGTGGCAAAAAGGGGTGCAACACGAGGACTTCCCAGGGGGTCACCCATCCTAGTACTACTCTCGCCCAAGCACGCTTAACTTCGGAGTTCTGATGGGATCCGGTGCATTAGTGCTGGTATGATCGCACCCGAAATAGTATGCGCGCTTAATGCTAATATGCTGAAAAAGTTTAAAAAAAAAAGAACTAAAAATAAAAAATGAATATAAAAACGGGAGTCGGGACGTAAAAAATCAAAAGGGAGTCATGACGTGGCAAAAAAGGGTGCAGAAACGAGAACTTCGAAGGGCGACGTTTAAAAAAATGTTTAAAAGGGAGACGAGACGTGGCAAAAAGGGGTGCAACACGAGGACTTCCCAGGGGGTCACCCATCCTAGTACTACTCTCGCCCAAGCACGCTTAACTTCGGAGTTCTGATGGGATCCGGTGCATTAGTGCTGGTATGATCGCACCCGAAATAGTATGCGCGCTTAATGCTAATATGCTGAAAAAGTTTTAAAAAAAAGAACTAAAAATAAAAAATGAATATAAAAACGGGAGTCGGGACGTAAAAAATCAAAAGGGAGTCATGACGTGGCAAAAAAGGGTGCAGAAACGAGAACTTCGAAGGGCGACGTTTAAAAAAATGTTTAAAAGGGAGACGAGACGTGGCAAAAAGGGGTGCAACACGAGGACTTCCCAGGGGGTCACCCATCCTAGTACTACTCTCGCCCAAGCACGCTTAACTTCGGAGTTCTGATGGGATCCGGTGCATTAGTGCTGGTATGATCGCACCCGAAATAGTATGCGCGCTTAATGCTAATATGCTGAAAAAGTTTTAAAAAAAAAGAACTAAAAATAAAAAATGAATATAAAAACGGGAGTCGGGACGTAAAAAATCAAAAGGGAGTCATGACGTGGCAAAAAAGGGTGCAGAAACGAGAACTTCGAAGGGCGACGTTTAAAAAAATGTTTAAAAGGGAGACGAGACGTGGCAAAAAGGGGTGCAACACGAGGACTTCCCAGGGGGTCACCCATCCTAGTACTACTCTCGCCCAAGCACGCTTAACTTCGGAGTTCTGATGGGATCCGGTGCATTAGTGCTGGTATGATCGCACCCGAAATAGTATGCGCGCTTAATGCTAATATGCTGAAAAAGTTTAAAAAAAAAAGAACTAAAAATAAAAAATGAATATAAAAACGGGAGTCGGGACGTAAAAAATCAAAAGGGAGTCATGACGTGGCAAAAAAGGGTGCAGAAACGAGAACTTCGAAGGGCGACGTTTAAAAAAATGTTTAAAAGGGAGACGAGACGTGGCAAAAAGGGGTGCAACACGAGGACTTCCCAGGGGGTCACCCATCCTAGTACTACTCTCGCCCAAGCACGCTTAACTTCGGAGTTCTGATGGGATCCGGTGCATTAGTGCTGGTATGATCGCACCCGAAATAGTATGCGCGCTTAATGCTAATATGCTGAAAAAGTTTAAAAAAAAAAGAACTAAAAATAAAAAATGAATATAAAAACGGGAGTCGGGACGTAAAAAATCAAAAGGGAGTCATGACGTGGCAAAAAAGGGTGCAGAAACGAGAACTTCGAAGGGCGACGTTTAAAAAAATGTTTAAAAGGGAGACGAGACGTGGCAAAAAGGGGTGCAACACGAGGACTTCCCAGGGGGTCACCCATCCTAGTACTACTCTCGCCCAAGCACGCTTAACTTCGGAGTTCTGATGGGATCCGGTGCATTAGTGCTGGTATGATCGCACCCGAAATAGTATGCGCGCTTAATGCTAATATGCTGAAAAAGTTTTAAAAAAAAGAACTAAAAATAAAAAATGAATATAAAAACGGGAGTCGGGACGTAAAAAATCAAAAGGGAGTCATGACGTGGCAAAAAAGGGTGCAGAAACGAGAACTTCGAAGGGCGACGTTTAAAAAAATGTTTAAAAGGGAGACGAGACGTGGCAAAAAGGGGTGCAACACGAGGACTTCCCAGGGGGTCACCCATCCTAGTACTACTCTCGCCCAAGCACGCTTAACTTCGGAGTTCTGATGGGATCCGGTGCATTAGTGCTGGTATGATCGCACCCGAAATAGTATGCGCGCTTAATGCTAATATGCTGAAAAAGTTTTAAAAAAAAAGAACTAAAAATAAAAAATGAATATAAAAACGGGAGTCGGGACGTAAAAAATCAAAAGGGAGTCATGACGTGGCAAAAAAGGGTGCAGAAACGAGAACTTCGAAGGGCGACGTTTAAAAAAATGTTTAAAAGGGAGACGAGACGTGGCAAAAAGGGGTGCAACACGAGGACTTCCCAGGGGGTCACCCATCCTAGTACTACTCTCGCCCAAGCACGCTTAACTTCGGAGTTCTGATGGGATCCGGTGCATTAGTGCTGGTATGATCGCACCCGAAATAGTATGCGCGCTTAATGCTAATATGCTGAAAAAGTTTAAAAAAAAAAGAACTAAAAATAAAAAATGAATATAAAAACGGGAGTCGGGACGTAAAAAATCAAAAGGGAGTCATGACGTGGCAAAAAAGGGTGCAGAAACGAGAACTTCGAAGGGCGACGTTTAAAAAAATGTTTAAAAGGGAGACGAGACGTGGCAAAAAGGGGTGCAACACGAGGACTTCCCAGGGGGTCACCCATCCTAGTACTACTCTCGCCCAAGCACGCTTAACTTCGGAGTTCTGATGGGATCCGGTGCATTAGTGCTGGTATGATCGCACCCGAAATAGTATGCGCGCTTAATGCTAATATGCTGAAAAAGTTTTAAAAAAAAGAACTAAAAATAAAAAATGAATATAAAAACGGGAGTCGGGACGTAAAAAATCAAAAGGGAGTCATGACGTGGCAAAAAAGGGTGCAGAAACGAGAACTTCGAAGGGCGACGTTTAAAAAAATGTTTAAAAGGGAGACGAGACGTGGCAAAAAGGGGTGCAACACGAGGACTTCCCAGGGGGTCACCCATCCTAGTACTACTCTCGCCCAAGCACGCTTAACTTCGGAGTTCTGATGGGATCCGGTGCATTAGTGCTGGTATGATCGCACCCGAAATAGTATGCGCGCTTAATGCTAATATGCTGAAAAAGTTTTAAAAAAAAAGAACTAAAAATAAAAAATGAATATAAAAACGGGAGTCGGGACGTAAAAAATCAAAAGGGAGTCATGACGTGGCAAAAAAGGGTGCAGAAACGAGAACTTCGAAGGGCGACGTTTAAAAAAATGTTTAAAAGGGAGACGAGACGTGGCAAAAAGGGGTGCAACACGAGGACTTCCCAGGGGGTCACCCATCCTAGTACTACTCTCGCCCAAGCACGCTTAACTTCGGAGTTCTGATGGGATCCGGTGCATTAGTGCTGGTATGATCGCACCCGAAATAGTATGCGCGCTTAATGCTAATATGCTGAAAAAGTTTAAAAAAAAAAGAACTAAAAATAAAAAATGAATATAAAAACGGGAGTCGGGACGTAAAAAATCAAAAGGGAGTCATGACGTGGCAAAAAAGGGTGCAGAAACGAGAACTTCGAAGGGCGACGTTTAAAAAAATGTTTAAAAGGGAGACGAGACGTGGCAAAAAGGGGTGCAACACGAGGACTTCCCAGGGGGTCACCCATCCTAGTACTACTCTCGCCCAAGCACGCTTAACTTCGGAGTTCTGATGGGATCCGGTGCATTAGTGCTGGTATGATCGCACCCGAAATAGTATGCGCGCTTAATGCTAATATGCTGAAAAAGTTTAAAAAAAAAAGAACTAAAAATAAAAAATGAATATAAAAACGGGAGTCGGGACGTAAAAAATCAAAAGGGAGTCATGACGTGGCAAAAAAGGGTGCAGAAACGAGAACTTCGAAGGGCGACGTTTAAAAAAATGTTTAAAAGGGAGACGAGACGTGGCAAAAAGGGGTGCAACACGAGGACTTCCCAGGGGGTCACCCATCCTAGTACTACTCTCGCCCAAGCACGCTTAACTTCGGAGTTCTGATGGGATCCGGTGCATTAGTGCTGGTATGATCGCACCCGAAATAGTATGCGCGCTTAATGCTAATATGCTGAAAAAGTTTTAAAAAAAAGAACTAAAAATAAAAAATGAATATAAAAACGGGAGTCGGGACGTAAAAAATCAAAAGGGAGTCATGACGTGGCAAAAAAGGGTGCAGAAACGAGAACTTCGAAGGGCGACGTTTAAAAAAATGTTTAAAAGGGAGACGAGACGTGGCAAAAAGGGGTGCAACACGAGGACTTCCCAGGGGGTCACCCATCCTAGTACTACTCTCGCCCAAGCACGCTTAACTTCGGAGTTCTGATGGGATCCGGTGCATTAGTGCTGGTATGATCGCACCCGAAATAGTATGCGCGCTTAATGCTAATATGCTGAAAAAGTTTTAAAAAAAAAGAACTAAAAATAAAAAATGAATATAAAAACGGGAGTCGGGACGTAAAAAATCAAAAGGGAGTCATGACGTGGCAAAAAAGGGTGCAGAAACGAGAACTTCGAAGGGCGACGTTTAAAAAAATGTTTAAAAGGGAGACGAGACGTGGCAAAAAGGGGTGCAACACGAGGACTTCCCAGGGGGTCACCCATCCTAGTACTACTCTCGCCCAAGCACGCTTAACTTCGGAGTTCTGATGGGATCCGGTGCATTAGTGCTGGTATGATCGCACCCGAAATAGTATGCGCGCTTAATGCTAATATGCTGAAAAAGTTTAAAAAAAAAAGAACTAAAAATAAAAAATGAATATAAAAACGGGAGTCGGGACGTAAAAAATCAAAAGGGAGTCATGACGTGGCAAAAAAGGGTGCAGAAACGAGAACTTCGAAGGGCGACGTTTAAAAAAATGTTTAAAAGGGAGACGAGACGTGGCAAAAAGGGGTGCAACACGAGGACTTCCCAGGGGGTCACCCATCCTAGTACTACTCTCGCCCAAGCACGCTTAACTTCGGAGTTCTGATGGGATCCGGTGCATTAGTGCTGGTATGATCGCACCCGAAATAGTATGCGCGCTTAATGCTAATATGCTGAAAAAGTTTAAAAAAAAAAGAACTAAAAATAAAAAATGAATATAAAAACGGGAGTCGGGACGTAAAAAATCAAAAGGGAGTCATGACGTGGCAAAAAAGGGTGCAGAAACGAGAACTTCGAAGGGCGACGTTTAAAAAAATGTTTAAAAGGGAGACGAGACGTGGCAAAAAGGGGTGCAACACGAGGACTTCCCAGGGGGTCACCCATCCTAGTACTACTCTCGCCCAAGCACGCTTAACTTCGGAGTTCTGATGGGATCCGGTGCATTAGTGCTGGTATGATCGCACCCGAAATAGTATGCGCGCTTAATGCTAATATGCTGAAAAAGTTTTAAAAAAAAGAACTAAAAATAAAAAATGAATATAAAAACGGGAGTCGGGACGTAAAAAATCAAAAGGGAGTCATGACGTGGCAAAAAAGGGTGCAGAAACGAGAACTTCGAAGGGCGACGTTTAAAAAAATGTTTAAAAGGGAGACGAGACGTGGCAAAAAGGGGTGCAACACGAGGACTTCCCAGGGGGTCACCCATCCTAGTACTACTCTCGCCCAAGCACGCTTAACTTCGGAGTTCTGATGGGATCCGGTGCATTAGTGCTGGTATGATCGCACCCGAAATAGTATGCGCGCTTAATGCTAATATGCTGAAAAAGTTTTAAAAAAAAAGAACTAAAAATAAAAAATGAATATAAAAACGGGAGTCGGGACGTAAAAAATCAAAAGGGAGTCATGACGTGGCAAAAAAGGGTGCAGAAACGAGAACTTCGAAGGGCGACGTTTAAAAAAATGTTTAAAAGGGAGACGAGACGTGGCAAAAAGGGGTGCAACACGAGGACTTCCCAGGGGGTCACCCATCCTAGTACTACTCTCGCCCAAGCACGCTTAACTTCGGAGTTCTGATGGGATCCGGTGCATTAGTGCTGGTATGATCGCACCCGAAATAGTATGCGCGCTTAATGCTAATATGCTGAAAAAGTTTAAAAAAAAAAGAACTAAAAATAAAAAATGAATATAAAAACGGGAGTCGGGACGTAAAAAATCAAAAGGGAGTCATGACGTGGCAAAAAAGGGTGCAGAAACGAGAACTTCGAAGGGCGACGTTTAAAAAAATGTTTAAAAGGGAGACGAGACGTGGCAAAAAGGGGTGCAACACGAGGACTTCCCAGGGGGTCACCCATCCTAGTACTACTCTCGCCCAAGCACGCTTAACTTCGGAGTTCTGATGGGATCCGGTGCATTAGTGCTGGTATGATCGCACCCGAAATAGTATGCGCGCTTAATGCTAATATGCTGAAAAAGTTTAAAAAAAAAAGAACTAAAAATAAAAAATGAATATAAAAACGGGAGTCGGGACGTAAAAAATCAAAAGGGAGTCATGACGTGGCAAAAAAGGGTGCAGAAACGAGAACTTCGAAGGGCGACGTTTAAAAAAATGTTTAAAAGGGAGACGAGACGTGGCAAAAAGGGGTGCAACACGAGGACTTCCCAGGGGGTCACCCATCCTAGTACTACTCTCGCCCAAGCACGCTTAACTTCGGAGTTCTGATGGGATCCGGTGCATTAGTGCTGGTATGATCGCACCCGAAATAGTATGCGCGCTTAATGCTAATATGCTGAAAAAGTTTTAAAAAAAAGAACTAAAAATAAAAAATGAATATAAAAACGGGAGTCGGGACGTAAAAAATCAAAAGGGAGTCATGACGTGGCAAAAAAGGGTGCAGAAACGAGAACTTCGAAGGGCGACGTTTAAAAAAATGTTTAAAAGGGAGACGAGACGTGGCAAAAAGGGGTGCAACACGAGGACTTCCCAGGGGGTCACCCATCCTAGTACTACTCTCGCCCAAGCACGCTTAACTTCGGAGTTCTGATGGGATCCGGTGCATTAGTGCTGGTATGATCGCACCCGAAATAGTATGCGCGCTTAATGCTAATATGCTGAAAAAGTTTTAAAAAAAAAGAACTAAAAATAAAAAATGAATATAAAAACGGGAGTCGGGACGTAAAAAATCAAAAGGGAGTCATGACGTGGCAAAAAAGGGTGCAGAAACGAGAACTTCGAAGGGCGACGTTTAAAAAAATGTTTAAAAGGGAGACGAGACGTGGCAAAAAGGGGTGCAACACGAGGACTTCCCAGGGGGTCACCCATCCTAGTACTACTCTCGCCCAAGCACGCTTAACTTCGGAGTTCTGATGGGATCCGGTGCATTAGTGCTGGTATGATCGCACCCGAAATAGTATGCGCGCTTAATGCTAATATGCTGAAAAAGTTTAAAAAAAAAAGAACTAAAAATAAAAAATGAATATAAAAACGGGAGTCGGGACGTAAAAAATCAAAAGGGAGTCATGACGTGGCAAAAAAGGGTGCAGAAACGAGAACTTCGAAGGGCGACGTTTAAAAAAATGTTTAAAAGGGAGACGAGACGTGGCAAAAAGGGGTGCAACACGAGGACTTCCCAGGGGGTCACCCATCCTAGTACTACTCTCGCCCAAGCACGCTTAACTTCGGAGTTCTGATGGGATCCGGTGCATTAGTGCTGGTATGATCGCACCCGAAATAGTATGCGCGCTTAATGCTAATATGCTGAAAAAGTTTAAAAAAAAAAGAACTAAAAATAAAAAATGAATATAAAAACGGGAGTCGGGACGTAAAAAATCAAAAGGGAGTCATGACGTGGCAAAAAAGGGTGCAGAAACGAGAACTTCGAAGGGCGACGTTTAAAAAAATGTTTAAAAGGGAGACGAGACGTGGCAAAAAGGGGTGCAACACGAGGACTTCCCAGGGGGTCACCCATCCTAGTACTACTCTCGCCCAAGCACGCTTAACTTCGGAGTTCTGATGGGATCCGGTGCATTAGTGCTGGTATGATCGCACCCGAAATAGTATGCGCGCTTAATGCTAATATGCTGAAAAAGTTTTAAAAAAAAGAACTAAAAATAAAAAATGAATATAAAAACGGGAGTCGGGACGTAAAAAATCAAAAGGGAGTCATGACGTGGCAAAAAAGGGTGCAGAAACGAGAACTTCGAAGGGCGACGTTTAAAAAAATGTTTAAAAGGGAGACGAGACGTGGCAAAAAGGGGTGCAACACGAGGACTTCCCAGGGGGTCACCCATCCTAGTACTACTCTCGCCCAAGCACGCTTAACTTCGGAGTTCTGATGGGATCCGGTGCATTAGTGCTGGTATGATCGCACCCGAAATAGTATGCGCGCTTAATGCTAATATGCTGAAAAAGTTTTAAAAAAAAAGAACTAAAAATAAAAAATGAATATAAAAACGGGAGTCGGGACGTAAAAAATCAAAAGGGAGTCATGACGTGGCAAAAAAGGGTGCAGAAACGAGAACTTCGAAGGGCGACGTTTAAAAAAATGTTTAAAAGGGAGACGAGACGTGGCAAAAAGGGGTGCAACACGAGGACTTCCCAGGGGGTCACCCATCCTAGTACTACTCTCGCCCAAGCACGCTTAACTTCGGAGTTCTGATGGGATCCGGTGCATTAGTGCTGGTATGATCGCACCCGAAATAGTATGCGCGCTTAATGCTAATATGCTGAAAAAGTTTAAAAAAAAAAGAACTAAAAATAAAAAATGAATATAAAAACGGGAGTCGGGACGTAAAAAATCAAAAGGGAGTCATGACGTGGCAAAAAAGGGTGCAGAAACGAGAACTTCGAAGGGCGACGTTTAAAAAAATGTTTAAAAGGGAGACGAGACGTGGCAAAAAGGGGTGCAACACGAGGACTTCCCAGGGGGTCACCCATCCTAGTACTACTCTCGCCCAAGCACGCTTAACTTCGGAGTTCTGATGGGATCCGGTGCATTAGTGCTGGTATGATCGCACCCGAAATAGTATGCGCGCTTAATGCTAATATGCTGAAAAAGTTTTAAAAAAAAGAACTAAAAATAAAAAATGAATATAAAAACGGGAGTCGGGACGTAAAAAATCAAAAGGGAGTCATGACGTGGCAAAAAAGGGTGCAGAAACGAGAACTTCGAAGGGCGACGTTTAAAAAAATGTTTAAAAGGGAGACGAGACGTGGCAAAAAGGGGTGCAACACGAGGACTTCCCAGGGGGTCACCCATCCTAGTACTACTCTCGCCCAAGCACGCTTAACTTCGGAGTTCTGATGGGATCCGGTGCATTAGTGCTGGTATGATCGCACCCGAAATAGTATGCGCGCTTAATGCTAATATGCTGAAAAAGTTTAAAAAAAAAAGAACTAAAAATAAAAAATGAATATAAAAACGGGAGTCGGGACGTAAAAAATCAAAAGGGAGTCATGACGTGGCAAAAAAGGGTGCAGAAACGAGAACTTCGAAGGGCGACGTTTAAAAAAATGTTTAAAAGGGAGACGAGACGTGGCAAAAAGGGGTGCAACACGAGGACTTCCCAGGGGGTCACCCATCCTAGTACTACTCTCGCCCAAGCACGCTTAACTTCGGAGTTCTGATGGGATCCGGTGCATTAGTGCTGGTATGATCGCACCCGAAATAGTATGCGCGCTTAATGCTAATATGCTGAAAAAGTTTTAAAAAAAAGAACTAAAAATAAAAAATGAATATAAAAACGGGAGTCGGGACGTAAAAAATCAAAAGGGAGTCATGACGTGGCAAAAAAGGGTGCAGAAACGAGAACTTCGAAGGGCGACGTTTAAAAAAATGTTTAAAAGGGAGACGAGACGTGGCAAAAAGGGGTGCAACACGAGGACTTCCCAGGGGGTCACCCATCCTAGTACTACTCTCGCCCAAGCACGCTTAACTTCGGAGTTCTGATGGGATCCGGTGCATTAGTGCTGGTATGATCGCACCCGAAATAGTATGCGCGCTTAATGCTAATATGCTGAAAAAGTTTTAAAAAAAAAGAACTAAAAATAAAAAATGAATATAAAAACGGGAGTCGGGACGTAAAAAATCAAAAGGGAGTCATGACGTGGCAAAAAAGGGTGCAGAAACGAGAACTTCGAAGGGCGACGTTTAAAAAAATGTTTAAAAGGGAGACGAGACGTGGCAAAAAGGGGTGCAACACGAGGACTTCCCAGGGGGTCACCCATCCTAGTACTACTCTCGCCCAAGCACGCTTAACTTCGGAGTTCTGATGGGATCCGGTGCATTAGTGCTGGTATGATCGCACCCGAAATAGTATGCGCGCTTAATGCTAATATGCTGAAAAAGTTTAAAAAAAAAAGAACTAAAAATAAAAAATGAATATAAAAACGGGAGTCGGGACGTAAAAAATCAAAAGGGAGTCATGACGTGGCAAAAAAGGGTGCAGAAACGAGAACTTCGAAGGGCGACGTTTAAAAAAATGTTTAAAAGGGAGACGAGACGTGGCAAAAAGGGGTGCAACACGAGGACTTCCCAGGGGGTCACCCATCCTAGTACTACTCTCGCCCAAGCACGCTTAACTTCGGAGTTCTGATGGGATCCGGTGCATTAGTGCTGGTATGATCGCACCCGAAATAGTATGCGCGCTTAATGCTAATATGCTGAAAAAGTTTAAAAAAAAAAGAACTAAAAATAAAAAATGAATATAAAAACGGGAGTCGGGACGTAAAAAATCAAAAGGGAGTCATGACGTGGCAAAAAAGGGTGCAGAAACGAGAACTTCGAAGGGCGACGTTTAAAAAAATGTTTAAAAGGGAGACGAGACGTGGCAAAAAGGGGTGCAACACGAGGACTTCCCAGGGGGTCACCCATCCTAGTACTACTCTCGCCCAAGCACGCTTAACTTCGGAGTTCTGATGGGATCCGGTGCATTAGTGCTGGTATGATCGCACCCGAAATAGTATGCGCGCTTAATGCTAATATGCTGAAAAAGTTTAAAAAAAAGAACTAAAAATAAAAAATGAATATAAAAACGGGAGTCGGGACGTAAAAAATCAAAAGGGAGTCATGACGTGGCAAAAAAGGGTGCAGAAACGAGAACTTCGAAGGGCGACGTTTAAAAAAATGTTTAAAAGGGAGACGAGACGTGGCAAAAAGGGGTGCAACACGAGGACTTCCCAGGGGGTCACCCATCCTAGTACTACTCTCGCCCAAGCACGCTTAACTTCGGAGTTCTGATGGGATCCGGTGCATTAGTGCTGGTATGATCGCACCCGAAATAGTATGCGCGCTTAATGCTAATATGCTGAAAAAGTTTTAAAAAAAAGAACTAAAAATAAAAAATGAATATAAAAACGGGAGTCGGGACGTAAAAAATCAAAAGGGAGTCATGACGTGGCAAAAAAGGGTGCAGAAACGAGAACTTCGAAGGGCGACGTTTAAAAAAATGTTTAAAAGGGAGACGAGACGTGGCAAAAAGGGGTGCAACACGAGGACTTCCCAGGGGGTCACCCATCCTAGTACTACTCTCGCCAAGCACGCTTAACTTCGGAGTTCTGATGGGATCCGGTGCATTAGTGCTGGTATGATCGCACCCGAAATAGTATGCGCGCTTAATGCTAATATGCTGAAAAAGTTTTAAAAAAAAAGAACTAAAAATAAAAAATGAATATAAAAACGGGAGTCGGGACGTAAAAAATCAAAAGGGAGTCATGACGTGGCAAAAAAGGGTGCAGAAACGAGAACTTCGAAGGGCGACGTTAAAAAAATGTTTAAAAGGGAGACGAGACGTGGCAAAAAGGGGTGCAACACGAGGACTTCCCAGGGGGTCACCCATCCTAGTACTACTCTCGCCCAAGCACGCTTAACTTCGGAGTTCTGATGGGATCCGGTGCATTAGTGCTGGTATGATCGCACCCGAAATAGTATGCGCGCTTAATGCTAATATGCTGAAAAAGTTTAAAAAAAAAGAACTAAAAATAAAAATGAATATAAAAACGGGAGTCGGGACGTAAAAAATCAAAAGGGAGTCATGACGTGGCAAAAAAGGGTGCAGAAACGAGAACTTCGAAGGGCGACGTTTAAAAAAATGTTTAAAAGGGAGACGAGA